>JAAGNO010000291.1:0-17041 GCA_033439905.1 Ceryle rudis
TTTTTATAAAATTTATATTATTGTTAAGGGTTTTTTTAATGTAGGTTTATAGAGTATAGTATGTAACAATACATTTCTTCATCTTTGATAAAGGCTTTCAATTTTCCTTCTCTGCAACATCATTAAGTGCCTAAGATGATAGAATAATTGGAAAAGAAAATGTTTTTTTCTCCTTTTTCAGGAGTGAATTCATACCCATGGGATGTGCCAGATTTTTATGCTAGGAAACTAAGTCCTCTTAGGCACTACATGTTTACTACAGTTGTAGTCCTAGCAATGAAATGGTGAAGTACTCTGCCTGAGAAGCTTAACAGCATGCAAGAATGACCAGCATTAGGGATAAGACAGTACTTGAGTCTCACTATGATTCTTGGAAACTGAGACTTTTTGGCATCATCAAAAATTCTATCACCTCATGAAAAAGCCTGTTAATTTAAAATGCAAAGAAATGTCTGTATTTGATACATTTCCCAACAAAACTGAAATTCTTAAGCATTCCTTTCAACCCTGATCTCATTTGAGCATTTGAGATCGTCTAATAGCTATTTCCTTTGTCTGGTAATATGTTTTATACAATTCCCTCCTAATTATTTAAATTATATATTAAGTCAGTTTCATATACTACTAATGTTTTGGTTTATTCTAAAATTACAATAAAATAAATTCATACTTTTTACATTGACTTTTTTTTCATTTTTTTTCTTGATGAAAATTGACTCAAGATTGAGAGGCACTTCATTGTAATAAATAATAATATTGAATAGAAATGAAAATTATTATTAAAATGAAAACATCTTTTAATCTTTTTTTGTCCAGCCACAACAGTATCTGCCTGCATATCAGCAACTGGATTATGAAGGAGTTAAGATTCACACTAAAATATTACTTCACATTTGTCACTTAACAGTTGTTAAGCATGGAACAGAAGCAATTAATACTAACAATAGGTTCACATGAAGTAATCAATTGGACCTTTATTCTCAATTTTGTGGAAGTGCTGATCTGTCACAGGACATGATGCCTGAGGCATTCCTACAGCATCTCTAAAAAACCACCCTGGATTGAAGTTTCTGCTTACACTGAAAGAGCAAAAAGCCTGTGACCGTCTTAATATTTCATTAAACCCTAGCTAATGAACAGTGCTGAACATACAGAACTGAACTCTGAACATGGTACTTTTGGTTACCCCAAAGTGTATATATGTTAAGTCCTTCTCAGCAAAAGTAGATCATATGCAAATAAATCTTATGTCAGGTTAAGCCTGAATTCCAACCAGAAAGCAATGACCTTAATAAAAATTGAAATAAAAACAAGATTTCTTGAATTTTTCACTTTTGCATCTGCGCTGAATTAAGATCACAATTGAGAAGCAAAAAAATGCATTACAGATTTATGGTGCTGTCCCAAACTGTCATAATGCTCTGCTTTCGATCTATAAACATACTCCATTTTACTTCAAGTTGCTAGAGGAAAGAATGATAGCTGCTCAGTCTGTGATGGTTTTTTGTCATCCAACATACTGTTAGACTTAAAATATTATCATTAGAAGATGATAATTATGGTATTTTCATCCATGTCTATTGACTATCATGGTACTTGGGCTGACAGAACCATGCAAAAATCTCAGAAGAAAGTGTGATGAAAGTACACATAAACCTATACATGAGTTCGCACTGCCTGGAGTCACAACACAAGTCCTTATCAACCAGAATAGATACATGTGAGAAGAATGAATGAGAATTTAATGTATAAAAAAGACCATTGCTGTCTGGTGTGGTAAAATCTCCATGTCTATATAGCTTCATATTCCAGCATAACCAATATTAGGAAAAGTTTGTTTAAAAGAACACTTTCAGAAAAAAAAGTAAATATGGCTTTTTCTAAAACTACCAAACTGTTTCTAGACAGCTGTATAGAAGGATATGTTAATAATCTACATCCAGCTGGTTCAGACAGAATGTTTAGAAGTTTTCATCACTGGAGACATACTATCAATGCAAATTTCTTGCATTTTGGTCTTTGCATATGAATAAGGGATTTTTGTAATTCAGGCATAAAATGTTGTAACTGTAGGAGCAGAAAGTGGGACTATAAAGGTGGCCAGTACAATCCCTAAGAAAACAGAGCCTGGGGAAACTCAGCAGCTTCCAGCATTCTCTTTAACAACTAGATGGAGCATTGTTCCTAAATAAAAGGAGGCATAGCTGAGTCTTTGGTCTGGAATGACTGGAATGACTTTGGACAGCAATGACTGTCAACCTCCTTCCTTATTCTAATTCAGCTCTTCTGTCTATTCTCAGGATGGTACAGCATTCTGTTCCTTCCGTCCTTTCCCTTCCTGTCACTGGGATTTATGTGTGATTTTACTGTCTCCACCGTGCCCTGTCTCCACGAAGAGCAGACTGGCAATTAATCCATATTAGAAGCCAGTAGAAAACTGTAGAGCATGATTGCTACAAAGGACTCTAAAAGATACTGAAACACCTATCATTGCCCAAAGCCTAGATAAGACAAGGCACTATTCTATAAAGTGATAGACTTGAATAGCCATGATTTTGGGCTTCAGAATTTTGACTCTGACAGTTGCATATGTATATTACTCTATATACATGACAATTATGTGTGTGGAGAAATTCCTCTCCCAGGTTCTATGTATAATTTTCTTTCACATGGGGTCATGCACTGCCCTGATCACCGCACTGTTGAAATGGAGCATCCACAATTCCTATTCTAGCCATCTGTCTGGAAATTAGTTTAATTTGTGAATATGGCTCTATCTGCAAAAGTACTGATCTTGTTACCCCCACCCACTTTTCATACATGTGACAGTTAGGAACCCTTGCCAGGCTGCACAACCATGTGACAAATCCTAAACAGACATGCCATTAGTGTCTTCTGTCACTCCTCTAATGTGAGGAATGACTGGTATAGAAAGGGTTCTGCCAGCCTGTTACCTCAAGCTGAATCTCATCCACTAAACTTAATTACTATATTTATGTCTTTCTACAATTATGCATTTTTGTATGCATAACCTGCAGAAAACCAAACCAAACAAAAGCCAGGAATAGCTAACCAAGTTCCAAAAAAGCCTCATTTGGCAGAACTGCTAATTATACACTTAAGCAGATAAAACAAAGAGGAATTTAATTTGGTAACCTCCCTCTCCCTCCCTAACTCTGTTTCTGTGTAGTTTATTTCTGGGGTAGGTTATCAGAAGATGCATTTTCAAAGGACAATACTTAAAAATGTGGCAGCAGTGTGTATTATTGTGTGTCATACAAAAGGAATTATACATTTATTCTCTCTGGCACATCTTCTAAAAAGCTGAGACCTGTCTTTTCACTCCTCTCAATTTGTACTTCCATTTTTGTGCTTCCAAATACATTGGTGGTGCAAGTCAAGGAATTTGCAGCTCAAATCATCTGATTTATAGTTGCCATCAAGTACCTTGAAGTGAAGATTTTCTTGTGACCACTGAAATGGAGGTACAAAGGAAGATCAGTCTTTCAAAAATTCATTCCTCACATATGCTGTCAAGAAACACCAGGTAGAGGGGAAAAAAATGAAGACTACAAAATAAAATATAATGAAAGGTGCAGTACAGATCTCTAAAACTACATCAACATATTATGAATGTTTTGGTGAGGTGCCTTTTATCTTACTCCTTTTCACTAATGCTTTTTCTTTTTATGAAAAGAAATCTCAAAGCCCCAGCACTAAACTCTGAATGCTAGTCCTTTATCAGGTTCTCTGATAAGGCTCTGTACAAGCTTTTAAGGACTCCTGGTCTCAGAATATTGCAGCAAATAATAACTTTCCATTAAAATACAGAACTTGTATTCCTGCTTTAATACATTGCTTAATAATCAGTTATGGGATTATGGTGCTGACAAACTGAATATTTGAGAAGATTTTAAACTTATTATAATTTTTGTTTTAGAAATAAAAAAATAGGACTTAATTTAAAGAAGCTGGAAAAAAAATGTTATGGCTCAGAATATATATATTTATGTATTACAGATCTTTCTGAAAGCTCTAGAAATTCCTTTCAGCACATAGTACTTGCATGAATGATGGGGTGTTTTGTCCTTTCTGCTGCTTATTTTTTCTTCTTTTTCCTTGGCTTTGATTCTGAGGACAGCACACTCTTTTCATCTTGCTAGAGATATGGCTCTGCATAAATCTCTCAGGAAATCTCACTCTACCCAAGCAATTTTATGGTAAAAAAGGAATGCTTCCTTATGTCTGTATAATTTCAGTTGTGTAAATCAGTGCATTGACCTCAAAGACAACCTGATTTTTTTGTGGATCCTCCTTGTTCACAAAGTTTGGCTTGTGAGTTATAGTAGCTATAACATCTTTTGCCTCCATGTTATGCACGAGTAGATTGCAATTTTCCAGTGTTTGCACACAGGCTTTTACTTTCCTTGTACAGAAACAGTTTTAGAGGGGAAAAAAAGAAAAAAGAAAAAAAGAAAAAAAAAAAGAAAAGAAAAGAGGAAAAAAAGACTTTTGAGGAAGAGTGAAAACTGAGACTTGTTGATAAATATTTTCTTGACAACTTGGTTGAAGAAAATGCTGTCTAGTTTGGCAGTATCAAGCAGCTTTGCTAGTAAGCTGAGAAGAAGCCATCTAAAGAATAAAATATCACTATAAAGCTTCATATAAATTACATAAATGACAAAATAAAGTGTCCGTATATGCTAATTATATGATGTAGACCTAGTTTTGCATTTCCATAAATCCCTCTCTTGAATTGTTATATTGGTTACTAATTAAGAGACTTATGATAAATTATTTGATTTATATTCTCAGCCAGCTCTGGACCCAACTAGGTACTCATTTTGGTGAACTTTTAAGATACACTTAGAAGCATGCTGTACCTTACTGAATGAACCTGCAATGTTTTTTCTGGTGTCAGATTTTTCTGGAGTGTCCATAGAATTTATGGGGACATATGAACCTTTTAGTTGTGGGAGAATTCTGATTAAAACATGGACTCATAACTTTACCAAGAGAGCAAGACCGTTTCATCAGATACCTAGATATATCTAGAATACATGATGGCTATTCCTATTTTAAGAAAGATAAATCTCAAATTAAATCATGTAGAGTATATATGAAATTCAAATTTCATTAGACCTACAAGATGAAATCACTTCCTATGAATTTAATGCTTGAATCTATTTTTTTTAGCCAATTGTACAACATCAAAGAAATGTGAGGAATTTTTTCTATATAGTTTGTTTTGCCTAAATTTATTTGATCAAGGCAGAGAAAATGTAGGCTCAAAATTCCTAACATCATATAAAAAGGATGAAAACTTGATTTACAAACTGTTAAAAAAAATGCTTTTCAAACAAAGAGAGGAAAAATATTATCTTTCTCATCAGGAACTGGTTTAGGGAGGTTTTTTTACATGTTTTGTCTTTTTGGTGTTTTCCTTGGGTCGTTTGTTTTTTTTTTTTTAAGTGGATTCATTTTGGCTAAACCAATTCAATCAATATGTTATATTTTTTGTATATACAAAGTATAAAAAGTGTTAATAAGCCAGAAGCACAGGTTGGAAATTCTTTTTTACCTCTTGTATGGTAATCCATTTTCTAGATCTTACACAAAATAAAGCAGAACATCTCATCTAGTCTAAGCTATTTGGAAGCGAGTTAGTCATAAAGAAGAAAGAAAACCCTGAGACAACTGATAATTTTACTTCATGTCCTGGATCTTTACTATGAAATGTAAATACTGTATTCTTCACTCTGAGCTATATAATACATTTTTTTCTAAGAAAACCAGAGATTAGATACTGTTAATTACTGTAGGATTTGCAGGACATTTAAGTATGGTAGGTAGTGGTACCTCCTACAAAGAGAATAATAGTATCCAAACAGTATGAAAATAAGTGCTGTATTCACAGATAAGGAGAGCAGTTTTAATTCAATTTGAAGAGTTATACAAGTATGTATCAGCCATTATAATTATTGCCAGAGGTTAGAAGATTGCAAGAGACCAAAAACATGTTTATGGATTAGTAATCTCTTGTGACCACAGGTGTCCAAAATTGTTTCTTCTCTTCAGGAAAAAAAAAAAAAAAAAAAGAAGAAAAAAAAGTGGAGAGGGGGAGAGGCATGACAGGTTAAATATGAGCAAGTCACACTTCAGTGTGGAGCTTCTAGCAAGAAACTGAGGGTAAGCCTCTGAAAAACTCCCATCCAGCTACTGTAAATGCTGCTTTGCAGCAGTGAAATCTTAATTAGTGTTTTTATTTCATTTAACTGCTTCAGTGTGTAAGAGAGGCCTTGCACCAATTTTTATCTTTTCACTCCCTATCTCTCTCCCCTGCCCTTTTAAAAAAAATCTTGTAACACAGATTTCCAGGGGGAATGGTGTCTATAAATTAAACTAACTGGCCACAGTGTTATATGATTATTGTCTAAGTGAAACAGATTTATCATCTTCAGTTTTTCATTTCCTGTTCTAAGATTTCTGTTAAATACATATTACTCATGAATGACAAAGGGACTAACAGCACAAGAACCTATTTCCCAGGGGGTGTAGGTATTTCAGAGTGTGTTTATTACTGAGCTAATGCTCTTCACCAATAACTGATTGTACATTCTATTAGATTTTGTGCTCTGCTTTCTAAAACCTGTATATATCAGGTGGGGTTACATGTGTTAATCCACTGAGACCAATGAAAGCTACTGCCTCTCTTAAGACCTCAGGATATTGTCATTTTTCACCATAGTCTGTCATCACCTCTCCCATCCTGACCTCATGCTTGTTATGTTGGCTTGGATGAGAATGCCAAGTAGAAGTGTCCAGAAGTACATTTTCCCGTGTTGCAAATGTAAATTAGAGATCCACTGAGAATTTCAGCTCTCATAAAATCTCACTTTAAGGCACCCTGGGTTGAATTAATTGTTATTAGTGCATTGTAGTCTGCTTTAATTAACATAATCCATTAACGTGTAATAAAAATTCAGAAATGTAATTGAAAATTGTCAAAAGAATCTGACTGATAAAAGAAGATCTATGTCAAGGTGATATTTTCTGTTTTAAATCCATAGGAACAACATTAAATATAATTTACAGCAGGTACATATGCTTTCATCTGGAGGAGACCTCAGGTGAGCACTGTACAGTTACCACTAAGCTTCCTTCTCTTCCCAGACCTCTTCCTCTGGGGTGTAGAAGCTGCTGTGTGATTTTGGAACAGAGCATTAGAACCCTTCTGTTCTTGGATATCTGATGATTTGTTTTGTTGTTTGGGTTTTTTATTGTTGTTTTTGTTGTTTTTTTTTTGTTGTTGTTTGATTTTGTTTTGATTTTTTTTCCATTTTCCTTTTTATTAAATACAAATAACAAAGTTTGACAGGGACTGCAACGACATGGGAGCACTCATATGAAAACAGCATGTTTGTCTATTTGCAGCAACCTCTGATTACAGTTACTTATAAATGAAAAAGATGTACCACTTTTTCACTTGTCACAAAGCCATATCTCAGGAAACACATAGCATGGACTAAGGGACAGACTGGAGGTTTCTGCATTATGTTCTTGGCTCTTCCATTTGGCTGAATTCTGTGCATTTCAGTTGCCACTTGCATAAGATGGAGTGCTGAAATTTAAGGTATATCCCTGCTGCTGTTGCAGATGTGGGGACAATCCTGTCCTAAATTTAAAGTGCTTTTGGTAAGACAGACCTAAGTGTGCTCAAGCCTTGCTTCTAGTCTGAAGTTTGCTGCTGTGCTGTACTCTACAGCTGTTAAAGTGTATATAATAACCCAGTTAAAATCTAACATTCAGATGCCTTCAGGAGCTGCAGTCATGTCAGAGCTGGGTGTTACTGGTCTCACCAACTTCAAATGCTGAACTAAGAGACAAGTTAGAAACCTGTTTCTCAGACTCCCTTTGACTCTCAACTGAGATGGACAAACAGCTATAAATGTGATTTTTTTAAAAAAAAGTGACTTTCAGATCTGACAATAGTTAAACAAATACTCTGAGTTTTAGTCCTTGTGCTAAATAAAACAGAGACAGGGGCCAACCATTTGCTCTGAGGCTAGTTAACACCAGCTGACTTGTAATCCATGTTGTTAATGCTGGCCCACCCCTTATAATTGGAGGCAGCTAATTGGAGCAGTCCAAAGTAGATGAAGTGGTGGGTGTTAGCTCTGTCCATAGTGAAGCAGTGTGGGTCCAGCACTCAGCTTGGCTCACTTTTCTTTCATGGCACTTTCTTATCGAATTATGAATGCATCTGGATGTAATCATCCCACTTGCTCTGAGACATATGACTGAAGGACTGAAGTTGCCTTTTTCAGCTAATCTCCCTTCACAATCAATGAAAGAAAATCAAATGCCCAAAAGGCAATTAATTCCTCCTAACAATTTAATGAAGGCAGTGTCATGAGTTTAAAGTTAGGTACAATTAATCCATTTGCTATAGCTCTCCATTGTCACTGGAAAAGTCAAAAAAGCCTCTGTTTTTCACCAGCGTGGCAGGATTTAGGCATCTAAATTATTTCTTATTGATCTAAACTTTATATGATGTAACCACCTGCCTTCCTTTCCCTTAAATGTTTTTTTTAGACAAACGTATAAAAACCCCTACTTATCGAGTAAATGGTGATTTCGGTACTCTTACTGAAATCTGCATTTTCAAAAGCCTTTTACCAAATAATCTGCTACAATTTATCACTTACATTTAATCACTACTTTGATCAGTAGGCTTAGAAGAGGTCCATCTGAACATCCCCTTGCATCTGGCTATAACACTTTTTGCAAGGTTGTATCAAAAGTTTATTAATAGGCATTACAGAAATGTAGGGCATAATATGACATTGAGAAGGGGGGAGAGGTGAAAGACCAATGAAGTTTTCTACAGCTGAATGGATGGGGAAGTGTTGCTCCCTGGTTTGTTTTTTGTTTTGGTTTAGTTTGGTTTTTTTTAAATTTACATGAAAAAACAAGCTTTTTTTTTTTTTTTTCTGGGGAATCAAGACTTCAGCAAATAAGGACTAAATTACTCGTAGAAGTAATAGATTACAATGTCCCTACTTACTGTAATTGTATCTCTTTAACCATTTACACAGTAATTTTCCAACAAAAGACTGACACTCTTCCCAGTTTCCTCATTGTGATCCTGCAGGATTGCATCCATTAAAAATCATCAAACAGAAGAGGTGCAAAGTCTTTGTTGCTCATTTTTCAAGCAACTTTATTAAGGTTTCTCTTTTTTCATTTCCTTGTAGGGCAAAATTTCTCCCGTAACAGTGTACAGATACTTGATTTTCTTTTTGCTCAGCAACAGGCATGATTAATTTTTTTTAATACCTTTTTGATTTAATTTCCTTCTCTAAAAAATCTAACTGAGCAGAGGTGGAGAACAGCTGTCTATTCTTTTTCATAATATTCATGTATTTAAATTCTTGATTATGAATATTGGACATTTATAGCACATGAAGCTATGGACAAGCAAAACATTTTTAATATTTGGACTTGAATCAATAAAGAAAATGTTGGATGCTTCAAAAATAAAGAAGCTTCAGGTAAATTTTGATCTCAAGCTGAAGAATTTGTTTCAGTGTCTTAGTTTCCATATGTTCTGAGTTTTTATGAGATATTTATATCAACAAGAAAATATCACTGTCCATGTCTCTTTAAATGCATTCTTAACTGGACATTCTTACTTAACATGTCCGTATTCTCATGAAACACATTCTTAACTACACCTAAATAAAATTGACTTTGTCTGTTTTATTTAGGTGTATTTTTCTATTTTTTATCTGTCATATTGTGAATATATTTTAGGTTTTTTTAAATGCCTCTCTTAATGAACAAATACTCAAATATTATGGTTTCAGTGTGCATCCTTTTTATGTATGTATTTATTTATTTATTTTAAATCACCCAGAGAGTAAAAGAACTGCATATTATGTCCTGTTCATCCGGGGAGAGCCTAATGTCTTTTCTCATAAACGTCAGAATAGTGTTAATGTGTGTAACTGGCATATTAAGAAAGTGAGGAAGAGGCTTAAACACTTTGCTTCATGAACCCTTCCAACTGCAGCAAGCCATGACTTATACTGAGATCTAAGTCCTGGAATCAGAAGAAGTGCAGAGAGGGAGAAGTACTACATAGACTTGTACACCTTCAGGTTCTTAAGATCAGGTTTGAGACCATCTAAAGAACCATAAGGTATATAAGTCCATGGGACATGATGAGATCCATCTGCAGGTCCTGAGGGAACTGGCAAATGAAGTTTCTAAACTGCTTTCCATTGTATTTGAAAAATCATGGCAATCTGTTGAAGTTCCTACTGACTGGAAAAGGGGAAACAACCTCCATTTTCAAAAAAGGGAGAAAGGAAGACACAGGGATCTAGAGGCCAATCAGACTTACCTCTGTGCCTGGCAAGATCACAGAATCACAAAATTGCCTAGATTGGAAAAGCCCTTTAAGATCATCAAGTCCAATCATCAACCTAACACTGACAAGTCCTCAACTAGACCATAACCCTAAGCACTATGTCTACAGGACTCAAATACCTCCAGGGATGGTGACTCCACCACTGCCCCAGGCAAGCTGTTCCTGTGCCTGATAACCCTTTCAAGTAAAGAAATTCCTTCTAATACCCAATTTACCTTCCTTTGGTGCAAGTTGAGGCCATTTCCTCCTGTCCTCTCACTTGTTACTTTGTTGAACAGACTGACCTTCACCTCTCTACAACCTCCTTTCAGGTAGTTAGTTGTAAAGAGCAGTAAGGTCTCCTCCTTTTCTACAGGCTAAACAACCCCAGCTCTCTCAGTTGCTGCTCATAACACTTTTGCTCTAGACTCCTCACCAGCTTTGTTGACCTTCTTTGGACATGCTCTAGTTCCTCAATGTCCTTGTTGTCGTGAGGGGCCCAGAAGTGAACACAGTACTCATGATACAGCCTCACCAGTGCCAAGTACAGTAGTAAAATCACTTCCCTGGTCCTACTGGCCACACTGTTTCTGATACAGGACAGGATACTGTTGGCCTTCTTGGCCACCTGGGCAGACTGCTGGCTGATGTTCAGCTGTCTATCAATCAACACTTCCAGGTCCCTCTCTGCTGAGCAGCTTTCCAGCCACTCCTCCCCAAGCCTGTAGTGCTATCAGGGGTTGTTGTGGCCAAAGTGCAGAAGCTGGCATTTGGCCTTATTGAAACTTACACCATTGGTCCTGGCCCATAGATCTAGTTTGTCTAGATCCATCTGCAGAGTCTCCCTACCCTCAAGCAGATCAACAGTCCCACCCAACTTGGTGTCTGCAAACTTACTAAGTGTGCCCTTGCTCCCCTCATCCAGATAATTTATAAAGATGTTAAACAGAACTGGCCCCAGTACTGAGTCCTGGGGAACATCACTCACGATGGGCTGCCAACTGGATTTAACTCCATTACCTGGTGATACCACTCTTTGTGCTGAGCCATTTAGCCTTTTTTTTACCCAGCAAAGTGTATGCCCATCCAGGCCATGGGCAGCCAGTTTCTCCATGAGAACGCTGAGAGAAACCATGTCAAATGCCAGATAGACAACATCCACAGACTTTCCCTCATCCACTAATTGGGTGATTATGTTGTAGAAGGAGATGAGGTTAGTCAAGCAGGACCTGTATGTCATAAACCCATGCTGACTGGGCCTGATCATCTGGTTGTCCTCCATGTGCTGTGTGATGGTACTCAGAATGATCTGCTCCATCAGCTTCCCTGCCACCAAAGTCAAACTGACATGCCTGTAGTTCCCTGGATCCTCCTTCCAGCCCTTCTTGTAGATGGGTGTCACACTGGCTAATTTCCAATCTGCTGTGATCTCCCTGGTCAGCCAGGACTGCTGAAAAATGATGGAAAGCAGTTTGGTGAGCACCTCCACAAACTCTCTCAGAACTCTTGAGTGGATTCTATCTGGTCCCATAGATTTGTGTACATCCATGAGGTGCAGCAGGTCACTGACCATCTCTTCCTGGCTTCTTGGGGATCATTCTGCTCTTGGTCTCTGTCTTCTAGTTCAGTGGGCTGGATTCACAGAATACAGCTGGTCCTATTACTAAAGACTGAAGCAAAGAAGGCATTAAGCATTTCAGCCTTTTCCTCATCCTTAATGACCATGTTTCCTTCAGCATCTAATAGATGATGGATGCTCTCTCTGGCCCTTTTTTTTGCTGTTAATGTATTTATGGAAAGTTTTCATGTTGCCTTTTACAGACGAAGCCAGATTAATTTCTAGCTGGACTTTGGACTTTCAATTTTCTCCCTGCATAGCCTCACAACATTTTTTTAGTCATTGTCTGTGGCCTGCCCAGTCTTCCAAAGGTCACAAACTCTTTTTCCCGGAGTTGAAGCCAAAGATCCCTGTTCAGCCAGGCCAGTCTTTTTCACCATCTCATCTTACAGCACATGGGGATGGCTGCTCCTGTGCCTTTAAGTTTTCCCTCCTGAAGAGTGTCCAGCCTTCCTGGGCTCCTATGCCCTTCCCAAGGGACCCTGTCAAGCAATCTCCTAAAGAAGTCACAGCCTGCTCTTTGGAAGTCCAAGATGCCAGTTCTGCTGTCCCCTCCTTCTCTAAGAATAGAGAACTCAATCATTTTGAGATTGCTGTGCCCTAGACAGCCTCCAGCTGTCACATCACCCATCAGTCTTTCTCTGTTCACAAAGAGTAGGTCCATCAGGGCACCCTACCTGGTAGGTTCCCTCACCAGCTGCATAAGGAAATTATCTTCAACACATGCTGGGAACCTCTAGGACTGTTTCCTGTCTGCTGTGCTGTACTTCCTGCAGACATCAGGGAAGCTGAAGTCCCCCACAAGAACAAGGACAAGCAATTGTGAGACTTCTCCCAGATGCTTATAAAATGTTTCATTTGCCTCTCTGTCCTGATTTGGTGGTCTATAATGGATTCCTACCATGATATCAGCCTTGTTGGCTTTCCCCCTGATTCTGAGCCATTGACACTAAACCATATCATCACTATAATTAAGTTCTAAACATTTGTTAACAGTCCCTAATATACAGGGCCACCCCACCACCTCTCCTTCCCTGTCCATCCCTTCTGAAGAGCTTGTAGCCATTGATTGCACCATGTTTCTGTGATAGCTGCTATATCATAGTTTTCCTGGTGCACCATGGCTTCTAGCTCCTCCTGTTTGATGCCCATGCTGTGTGCATTAGTGTAGATACACTTCATCTGGGCTAATGTTCCTGAAACCTTTTTGTGGGTGGAAGCCCTAATTCCTACCTGACTGTTCTCAGGTGTTTCTATGGATTCTAACCATCTAACCATTCTAACCATCAATAACTGCTGCATCTTTGCTGCCCCATGTATCTCCAGCCCCCACCTCCACTGAGATAGTAGAATGGCTCTATGTTCAAGTGGAGACCCGTGACAAGTGGCATTCTTCAGGGATCGATGTTGGAACTGGTGCTGTTTAACATCTTTCTCAGTGGCATAGACAGTGGGACTGAGTGCACCCTTAGCAAGTTTGCCAAGAACACCAAGCTGTGTGGTGTGGTTGACACACTAGAGGGAAGGGATGGCATCCAGAGGGACCCTGTCAGTCTTGAGAGATGGGCCCATGTGAACCTCATGCAATTCAACAAGGCCAAGTGCAAGATCCTGCACATGGGTCCAGGCAATCCTAAGCACAAATACAGGCTAAGCAGAGTAAGGAATGGGAATGGTACTAAGGAGAAAGACTTGGAGGTGTTGATTGATGAAAAGATCAACACAAGCCCACAATGTGTGAATGCAGCCCCAAAAGCCATCTGTATCCTGGGTTGTATCAAAAGAATAGTGGCCAGTAGGTTGAGGGAGGTCATTCTCCCCCTCTACTCCACTTCCATGAGACCCCCACCTGGAGTACTGCATCCAGCTCTGGAACCTCCAACACAAGAAAGACATGGACCTGTTGGAGCAGGTACTGAGGAGGGCCACAAAGATGATCAGAGGGCTGGAACACCTCTCTCTCCTGTGAAGACAGGCTGAGAGAATTGCTTTTGTTCAGCATGGAGAAGAGAAGGCTAGAAGGAGACCTTATTGTGGCCTTCCAGTATCTGAAGGAGGCCTACAAGAAAGTCAGGAAGGGACATTTTACAATGGCTGGTAGAAATAGGAAAAGTCCTAATGGCTTTAAACTGTAAGAGAGTAAATTTAGGTTAGAAATTAGGAAGAAGTTCTTCATTATGATGGTGGTAAGACACTGGAACAGGTTGCCTGGGGAAGTTGGGGGTGCTCCATCACTGGTTGTGTGGAAGGTGTCTTACCTAGTGGGAGATGTACCTGCCTGTGACAGGGGGCTTGGAAATACATGATCTTTAACATCCCTTTGAACCCAAACCATTCTATGATTTTATCCTTCTATGATATATGGGACAGGCCTAATGTCCCGGAATGAGTGTGCATTTCACACTAGTCTCTTTCTAGATTTAAAAAATGAAAAAGAAAGAGAAAATAGGCTTGGGAGTAATATCTAGATCTCTAGAACTTTCCTCTTTCCACTTACTCTAACTCTAAAGTGAGTATTAAGCCCCTTCATGACTGCTTACAGTCATGTTCTGTGAGGTTTGCTTTCCTGGTGCTCATGCCTGTCTTTGGTTGGAGAAATGGCTTACGTAGTCCTACAGCAGTATTTGAAGCAGTCCTGAACCCAGAGAGGTCTAGGAGCCAAAGCTCTTCCTAAAGGCAACCTGCTACTCTATTTAAGCTTCAGCTAAAATTAGATCAGCAGCAGGTTGGAAGCCATGCTGTTCTTAGTTGAGATGACCATGGAGATGAAATCATCATACTCCCAAGTCTATAAGAGGTGTCAACCCAAGACAGAGTCTGCTTAAGAGTTCTTGCAGAAGCTCAGTATGAGTAGATACAGATTTCCCTCCAAAAAGGCAATTTTGCTAATTCTGCACTTGATTTCAAGGGTTAATCAAACTCCACAGCTGAAAGGTTGGAAGAAAGAACTGTTAGACTGAGGAAGAATTAGTCCAACTATCATATGGAAGCTACCCTTCCATATGGGAAGCAGAGGTGGCTAATTTTGCACATTAATGTCAGGCAGCGTGGGGCTATTCTTCCGCAGATGCAGGACTTGTCATTTCCCTTTCTTGGACTTCATGAGGTTCCTGTTTGCTGGTTCTCCAGCCTGTTGAGGTCTCTTTGAAAGACCACTCTGAAAGACAGCAAAAATGATGTATGAATCACTCCTGCTGAATTTCTACTGTTTGTAAACTTGCTGAAGGTACAGTCAGTCCCATCATTCCATATATCACATACTGTACAAGGTATCTGTGTTTTTCTGAGAGCTGGACAAAAACCCCTTTTGTTATGAGGAAGTAAATCACTGTTTGAATGACCTCTTATAGAGCTAAGCTGTAAACAGCATGCACCATTCAGTTTGCAAAAGCAAAAATCTCATTAGTTTAGATAAAACTTAGTAAATTTGGAGATGTGCAATCTGAATGGCTGTTTCCACAGACTTAGTTAAAATGCTTGATAGAGTGAATTTTCATGCTCTAGACCCTAATACTGCAATTAGACTTGACTATGCAGACAGTCAAGACAGGAGTGACATTCACCTTCATTTTGCTTGAGGGGACAATGGAGGATTGCACAGTTCATTGTCATTTTTTATTAAAACAGATAACAATGGACTCTATGTTGTGACCCTTGTATTCAGCGAGACCTCCAAAAATCACTCAGCTGCAGAGATAACATTCAAGAACACCCTCAAGGCTGTGTATGCTCTGTAGCAAGAGAACCAAAGAGCCCAGTGAAAATGCTAAATGAGTATTTTTCCTGGCTTCATCCAAATGTTATTGCTCTATGTACCTGTCTTGTAAGATCAGCTATGAAAGTTTTGCAAGTAAAGTGGAATCTGAACATCTTGTTTTACTGCTAGTAATGATAATAAATAATAGAAATATAATAGTACCAGGCTGTTAACTTGCCTTCAGTTATGTACTGTACAGAGATACCACAAGAAAAGTTTTGTGAAATACTGAAAATATTCCTTATTAAGCAGCAATAATCACATTATTTGCAATCTCCTTTCCACAGTAACACAAGAAAAATTGTTCCATTTATTTATCTTTAGGTGAATGTCTACCATCTCTACCTTAAGATGTTAACTGCATTTTAATCTGAGCAGCCCATTCTGGGCAGGATCAATATTTGGGTAGTTGTCTATAATAACAGATGTGAGCAGTAACTGTCCATGAGGTCAAGCAATGGCATTGTAGCATTTGTGGGTGCAGAAGTTATGGAATGAAGAACCTAAGTACACTTACGGCTCAGAGTCTCCATGGGTTGCAATGCAAAAATCTTGTAACTCTAGAAATACCATTGCTGTGGAGACCAACTTCAAGGCAGGTAGGTCTGCATTGGAGAAGGGAGAAACAGCAAAGAAGGCTGATGAAAAGCTCTTTTAGGGGGCTTTCCAAAGGCAAGAAAAGTCTCTAACCTGTGCTGGGGGTCATTCAGTTGGTGGGCAGGCTGCTGAAAAGTGCCTGGGAGGAGCCAGCACTGGGAGAAGCCAGCCTCACCCACTGTTAATCAGGCTATAAGAAGCCTCTGGGAGGGCTGTTGTAGTAACACTCCCACAATAGGGCAAGAAGTTGCTGCCTGGGTGTGCTCATGGTTGAGTGGTGCTTCAGCTGCTTACAGCCCATTGGGCAGTGTGCTGGGCCTCTACTGGTTCACAAGGTAAGTTCACTAGTTGAGTGACCAGCTC
This sequence comes from Ceryle rudis, assembly GCA_033439905.1. Lineage (NCBI taxonomy): Eukaryota > Metazoa > Chordata > Aves > Coraciiformes > Cerylidae > Ceryle > Ceryle rudis. The sequence continues at coordinate 16,750 of JAAGNO010000291.1, forward strand.
CTGTGTGTACAACTGCACAGACTAGGAGGTTACTATTATCATGCATGGTAAGGTACTGGTGGGCTCTGTGGCTCTGTGAGCTGTCTTGTTTGATGGAAGGCAGCCAACTTGGTGCGCAGAAGAGGATCAGCCATGGTCTCCACCCAGCAGAAGGTCATCCATCCAACAGTTTCCACAGTTGATGTGGGAACCCAGATGGAGTTGCATCACAAAGGTGTAGCAACCCAGGCTGCAGGGAATGCCAGAGCCTCTCCCTGGCAGCAGGGGGTGATTACAAGAACTGCTGTATGTG
>JAAGNO010000294.1:0-13759 GCA_033439905.1 Ceryle rudis
AACAGCCCCGACCCCACTGTGCGAGTTATTACATTCCTATAGAATGTTAAAAATACAGTAACATTGTATTTAAAAGGTGCTTATTTAGAGAAAATAAAAAGCCCGTTCTTTTATATATGGAGCAAAAGCCGACACGCACGAATACTAGTTCAGTACTTTTCTGTCACCTTTCACCGTCTGAAAACCCTATTCTAGAGGTCGGGTTTTCACGTCCTGCTTTACTGCGTGTCAGGTACGATCTGTGCCAGTGCAGCACCAGCGCCTGTCCGAACGCGCGTGTGCTGGTGGAGAAACAGCCGGAGGTGGACGGTCCCGTGGCAAGGAGCTGGAAACAGCACGTCTGTCAGAAAGGCAGAGCGATTTAATAATTCCTTAGTGTTTAGGCTGCTTCTTAAAAAAAAAAAAAAATCTAATTACAATAACTATGAAACTTGATTACAGTGTTATTTGAGGAAATGAATTATCTTCTTTTTGATAAAAATGCAATTGGTTTTGAGAAAAATATTTCTCCTTTCATGGGATCGTGCAGAAAATGAAAACAAAAGATTCCGCCCCCCCAGTATAAAATTGTCCGAAGTATGGTACCTGTTTACCGTAAATAAACTGCATCCAGAAGGCAGAAGAAAAGCTTATGTGCAATTTCTATGTGGAGTTTGGATATTGTTCTCTGTTTTTTAAGAGAGCTGAAGATATTCCAGTTGTGATGTCTGGATAGTTGGCTGCTGTTGTTACACCAGAGCTGGCAGGTTTAAGACAATAATTCTTACAGGCTTTATTTTCTCTTTGGTGTAAAGAAATGAAGATAGGAAAATTTGGGCATGTGATTTTTTTTTTTTTTTTTTTTTTTTTTTAAGACCAAATTTCCTCTCAAAGATTCTTCTAAAAAATTTGCAGCATGTGGCAGTGGTGGTGTTTTCACCTGTTGGTGGGTCAGAAGTTAAACATTCTCCTTACTATCACATCATGTAAAATCAAATTGACAAGATAGTACAAGGTTACCGACAATGCCCAATTACTGCAAGTACCAAAGACCTTCTAAAACTCCAGCGCGTGGTATATTTAATAGTGCAAAGTTATTTAACAAAATGGAGACTATATGTTATATAATTGAATGTTGTTGTTAAATGTGTAGACCCAGGCGAAGCATTAACAGGCATGGCGGCTGAGAGCAGATGAACTGCCTTATCCCGGGAGGTTTAACTCCATTTGAAAACAGTGATTTCCACTGAAGTCTGATGCTGTTACTGTTATGTTTTTGTAAACAGATTTAAGCGCTTCAGTTTCAGAGGAAGAAGCTGTTTTGAGCAAATCCTTGTGGTTGTGACACCTGTGCTTTGCACATACAGAATTATCCTGGTGCACTGACTCTCAATCCTGCAGCGCCTGCTGATGCTGCCTGTGAGAGCACAACTGGCCTGTGCTTTGGCCCTTGGCTGAGGAACAATGACTGAGGGTGATTCTCTGGGACAGATGAGAAATGTCATGGGTGGGAAAAGTTGAAAGTGGATGAATAGATCAGCCTCTCAGAAACAACTGAATGCAAAGCAAATTAAATTGTTGCTTTAAACATTTCAATGTTCTAACATGGCAAAAGCAAATATGAAAACAGGACTGAGAATACACTTTGGCTAATTAAGTGGCTAAGCACTCTTACAAATGGTAAAGATTTGCCAATTTTAGAAATCTCGTTGCTTGTCAGTAAATTTTTTCTTCTGTTACGAACCCTTTTGGAATTACATTTCCAAAGGTTGCTGCCTCTGGTTGCCTGGAGCCTTTCTGTCTGCCGCAGTGCCTGTAGACTGCAGCTGAATTGCACTGAAAGCGTAACAGAATTAGCTACAGGAGCTGGAAATGAAACACAAAAATTAGCACAGCTCTAAACTGACAAAATCAACACATCTCCAAAGGCAGATGTGACACTTGGCTAAGGCTGGGTAATGGCATGGCTGTCCCCTGCTATAGAGCAGGTCAGGGCAGTGGTGCGTGGGGCTGCCTCTTGGCACCCTCTGGCATGGCTGGGGAACAGTGACACAACCTCAGTGTCACCTTCTGGAACCTTTAGAGGGGTTAAAAAAATAAGAAACAAAACCTTGTAAGAGCTGTTTGGTAGTTTAAGCACTGAAGTAACATGATGCCCTAATCTTCCACTGAGAATCATGCAACTTTATTTTTTGTGTTGTAGGGTCTTGTTTTGTTTTTGTGTATGAGCTTTCTAACAACCTTCAATGCTTGGAGTTAACAGGTATAAATAACAGGAATGCAGTAGTCAGGGTAACCTTTCTAGGCTAAGACTGTTGAAAAATCTTCCTGAATTTGGTATAATTTTTAAGAGGAATGTGGGATCACATCGCACATCAGTTTCTGACAAACTATTTCTGAGAAGGTAAATCCTGTATGTGCCGTTATATACTGCAAAGGTTTGGGCCATTATTGCAGTGCTTGGATTGAATTTAAAAAAAAAAAAACCCAAACATTAAAAAAACAGCTTCGTCATCACTGAAGTACTTGCACCAAGTACCCTTTCCTCTCAGTACATTGCCCCACAGCTCTGCCCTGAAATCAAACCGAAGTCCTGGTTTGTACACAAATTCAGTGTCTACGGTCCCTCTCCCACCTTACACCAGTCCACCCGTGGCTGTATGTATGTGGAATTGAGCTTTCTCTGAATTGTGGAATGGGTCTTCTCTGGCCTCACAAACACGGGCTCTTTGGGCTGGGGTTGAAGCCCAATATGCATCTCTGTGTTGTCAGTGCTGAATTTTATCTGTCCATGTGTGGTGGAAGATGATGGTGCTGCAAAGTATGTGGAAACTGCTCATGGTCATGATGGCATCGACAGTCATTTGCAGTCGTTTCTAACAGACCAGAGACAGATCTGGTAGGAGTGCAGTGAATGCAGCAGATGGCTCAGAAGGTTCTAACAAACTTTCTGAAATCCTCACCCACCCCCAGCTTTTAAAAGCACCAACTGCCCCCTCCACGTGCTGAAGCCACTCCAGGCAGTGAGAGGGACACACAGGATGGTGGGACCCCCACCAGCAGGGACAGGGACAGCCATGAGTGGGCTTTGCCTGCGAGGTCCACCTGCCCCTCTGCACTGGAGCAGATGTTGCTGTTCGTGGTGGAGGCCGTGGGGCTTTGGTCCGGCTCAGTTCAAAGGCAAGTGGTTGTGCTTCAGAATGGAAAGGAAGGTCTATGAGAACTTGAGGTTGTGAAGACCTGAAGTGAGCTCCTGCCCTGGTGCTGCTCTGATAAGGTGCAGCAGAAGCTGCGTCCACAAGGCGTGAGAAGCTGCTGTCACTTCGGACCTGCAGGGACCCTCAGTTGCTCCTACCTGCTGCTGTGCAGGACGTGGGTCTCCAGCCTTGCTCACCCACGTCCTGCTGTGGTGGGTCCACCATGTCCACACCACATGCTCTGACCCTACCACGCAACAGGCACCTGCTGCACACCTCCCCAGAAGGAGGTCCTCAGCATTGGAAATGATCCCCCAGGTTCAGTTGGAATTAAACAAGGATTAGTCATAGAATCACAGAATCATGTTGGAAAAGACCTTCAGGATCAAGTCTACCCATTTCCCCCAGCACTGCCAGGACACTGCTAAACCATGTCCCTCAGTACCACGTCTCCACAGCTTGGAAACCCCTTCACGGACCTTGGGGACTCCACCCCTGCCCTGGGCAGCCTGGGACAGCCCTGGACAACCCTGCAGGGGGTGGAAGAAATTGTTCCTCAGCTCCAACCTCAACCTCCCCTGGGGCAACTTGAGGCCAGTTCCTCTTGTGCTGTCTCTTGTTCCTTGGGAGCAGAGCCCGACCCCCCTGGCTCCAACCTGTCAGGGAGCTGTTGAGAGCCAGAAGGTCTCCCCTGAGCCTCCTCCTCTCCAGGCTCAACCCCAGGTCCTTCAGCTGCTCCTCACCACACCTGTGCTTCAGACCCTTCCCCAGCTCTGTTGCCTTTCTCTGGACATGCTGCAGCCCCTCAATGTCCTTCTTTGAGTGAGTGGCCCAAAACTGACTCCAGGATTTAAGGTGTGGCTTCCCCAGTGCCCAGTCTGGGGGGACAATCCCTGCCCTATTCCAGATGGCCACACTATTTCCAACCCAAACACACAAGAGGTGTGAGAACAGCGAATACAGTGTATTACTTTTGAAGGTTTCTTGTGGTATTTCAACATCTTATGTACCTGGTTGCCTCACAAGCTGATGTTTTTTAATCTTTAAAACTTGTCACCAGTGTCTTGCCCCCTCATCAGAGGAGGAAAATAGCAGAGCCTGCTCTTGGCTCAGTTTGTGCTCGCAGACACCAGTGAAGGACGGCATCAGCTGCATGGCACTTCACTTGACATAACTGTGATCTTGCAAGGACAGAGGCCTGCTGGCCTCTCGCATTCCCATGCCCCAACCAGGCACTGAGGTCTCTCAAGCCACCAGAGACAGTGACAGCCAGTGCACCAGACTGTTCCGGCTGTACGCTAGTAACACCAACAAGCAACACAGAAGGCTCAGGTTTATTTTTTTTGGCACGCCTGCTACTGGAAACTCAGCAGAACAGGTCCTTCAGAATTGTCCAATTACTTTTCCCTTTGGCTGCCACCTACTATGTCAATTTTTTACAGCGGAATTAAAATGTCCCCGAGACATAGGCTTATGTAATGGAAACAATGACCTGTATATCATACTGGGAGTAGGGTACCAAATAAACTGTTTCCTTCAGACAGGGTCTTGTTTTGCATTGTTAGTGATCAGGAAGGTCTCAGAAATCGTTGTTCCTAAAGTTTAAAATTCACCACTTCTCTGAAAAATACCCTTGGAGCACCGAGTAGCTTTGCCAGTGGTGCAACACAAGAACACACCAATTACTGCACTGATTTGTATTTAACATTTATCACAGATCAGTGGTTTGTAGGCTGGTAAGAAAGCCTGTTACTGCAGGCTGTGGATGACTTTCTGCCAACTGCTGGGACCGAAGCTGGGTGTTGGCCACACAGAACAATATGTGAGCTAATGAACCACCAGCGTATGGAGCTGGCTGAAGGAGGCAAAGAAAAGTAGCACTTAATTACCACTGGCCAAGGAAGCAGAACCCATGAACACAGCTGGGCTGGAGCCAGGAACACAGCAAAGAACAGAACAGCATTGGTGGAGCTGCCTGGTGCACAGGAGGATCTTGGCCCCAGGCTGAGTCCAGCGCAGAGCAGCATGAAACTGCTGCTTTTCTGCTTTGACCTCAACACCAGGTTCTGTTCTTCAGCTGACCAACGCATGGCTTTGTGCTTTTCTGAAAGCTGCATGCAGTTGGACAGGGGTCTTACAGGGATTAAAACCCTCAAGGGTGACAACCCATATTTTACAGCTTCTCCACTCTGCAAAACTCAGAAGGGCTAAACCCAGCATTTGGAAGTGAAATGCTTGCAGAGAACATGGATGAAGGCTGGGGCAAACCAGTTAATTCTGTGAAAACTGACAGAGTAAAAGGTTGTTATTTCAACAGTGCTGTTAACAAAACCCCAAACCATTATAGGATTTTTTTCTCTGTGTTTCTGTGGCATTGAACCTGTTCACAATTCTGTTTCATTACCTCTTTACTGGTAAATGTCCATAAGAGTTACTACTTAGAACAGAGCAGTATTTATATCTCTTACAAAGAGCATTACAGTTATGACTCAGTTTGCCATTTGCATTCAAACACCTATATCATGATTTCAGCAAAAATATCAAGATTGCTTTCAGCATCGTCCTCAGGCCCCAACTCTTCGCTGCGATCCTCTGCAGAGGCACCAACATCCTGTTCTTGCACTGTCCTTCTCTTCCTTCTGCGAACGTACGCAGGGTGGCTCCTCACTGGCTCCTCAGAGGGTGAGTTGTTGGCACCAGTGGCAGTTTCCAAAGCCAGCTCCAAGCGTTTGTAGAATCTACAAACAGTTGTGGAGTTGTTATTTTGGTAGGCTTGCTTAGGATCTGCAAAACTGCTCTGAGAAACTAATGCTTTTGTAATATAATCAAAACGTGTAGAGAGAAGAAAATTGTTACTAACACTGAAATGTTCTAGCTGATGTTAGAAGAAAAAATAGAGGTATCAGCAGGCATCCTGTGATGTCATTTCTCTTTGTAACGCCTCTGTGTTAGAAATCAGCGTGTAATGTACTCAGGGGCCAAGAAGACCCTGCTCGTCTTGTAAGAACCATGCAGTGGCATCAGGTTAAACGTCTGGTGAACAACAGCGTCAATGATCACATGGACTGCTACTATTAGCACTTCTGACTTTAACAACTACAGAGATTTTCAGGGGATGTATAAAAATAAACTGGTCTGAGTACAAGTCGGTGTCTCTCCAGTGTCCTTTTGATCCCTGTGCTCTTTGTCTCTTCTGCCTGTTCTGTTCCTCAGCCGGAGACACATGTAAAGAACCAAAGTGTGTGTAACTTTCCACTGCCTTCATAAATCATCCATTTTGGAAACTATACAAAGCATTTAGTGGATTGAAGTGTGCACTGCAATCTGAGTACTTCTGGAGTGGTTACTGTGATAGAATAACAAGTGCTGTTGTCATCAGAAGAAACTTAAACCCCACTCGGTAACAAAGACTCTGCGAACTTGTGTTTACAGGCTTCTGCTTAAACATTTCATAGTCCTCAGAGCTCAAAAAATAATTGAAATTGTATTTTAGACTTTGGAGTGGGGTTGTCTGGTTTTGGCTGGTGGTTTATTTTTCACTTTTTTTCTTTCGTAACCTCTCTCACTTTTGGATTTAGATGCTATGAGTAGGGCTGGTGTACTCTGACAAACCTGTCAATCCTCCTGGTGTTTTCTTCCATTTTATGATTAGCTACGTGTATCAAAAATTCAATATATTCTTCAGAGACCATCAGTTTCCCCTTGTGACTCAATGGAACCTCCAAGCAATGAGTGCTCCGCACAGCCTGAAAACACACAGAGAAAGATTTAGCTAAAGCTTGTTTTGTTTTGGTTTTTTTTTTTTTTTTTAATGCAGGTTATTTAAATAATATGGGGAGTTCATTACAGGAAAAAAAAAAAAACCACTTATCCACACTAACTGGTTAGTTTGCTTTCATCTAAAGCAGAAAGGTATTTCTTTGCTACAGCATGCCCCGTGGCAGCTGTCAATCACACTACAATTCAGATCTTGGCTCCTAAAAAAATCAAGGTTAACGATAATGGTACAATTCTGTTACATTCCTTACAGGTAAGTAGAAAAGTCCTTACCATCATAACTTTTCCTCCTTGGCCAACTGTAATACCAGAGTTCCTGAACCCAGAATCGACAGCCACTGAATGCTGCAGAACAAATAAATGCCTTAACCAGGTCTTAGATACTTTCACAGCAAGAAATAATTACAGATAGGTTGCAATGCAGTTTATAATCTCAAGTTTTAAAAACCCCAAAAAACTTACTCAAAATCATCTCTCCACATTAATGCAATAGTGGTTACATGAAATCCACATAGTATCACAAATTGTGGCTGCTTTTCAAAGAACTACAGTCAGTCTTGATTGTCTGATCCTAATCCATTAGTGCAGAGGGGACGTTAACATCTCTCTGGTCACTGCACCATTTTATGTAACCATGTAGACAGTTGTGCAACACTGTTACATCTCCAAGTGCAGCAATACTGTAAGAGAAGCTGATCAATTCTTTTCTGAATTAATGAAGGAAGAAACCCATTGATCATTACTCTGGATTCATTCTGGAAAGGCAGAAGAATTTGAAACACTGGAGCCAAATGGGCTGGAGGTAGCGGAATGATGGCTAAAACCCCCATCACTTTCAGCCAGTGAGAGCAACCCAGGCTCACTGGGAAAAAAGTTTATCAGGCAACCTGCTTCTGCTCTAACACCAAATTGTAGGTGAGTAATTTTGTTTTCTAAAAAGTACAGCACAACCTCTGTGTTGTTTAAAACTGTGTTTTCTTCATCAGCTTACTTCTTCTACCCCAGTTATTAAACTTACAGCACATCTGGGACTATTTTTCAGTGCTAACGCTTACTCAGGAGCCAGAACTTCTACAGCACAACAATGGGACATTGTCACTGGATGTGATTTTACCAGAAGCTGTGCGTCTTGCAGCTCTTGACATAGCACATGAAGAACAAATGGTTCAAACTTGAGCACAACGTCACCGGTGGCTTTCTCTAGTGCTGTCATCTGGAAAACACACCAAAATATTAATACTGCAAGTGTGTACTCTTACTACTCTTACTACACCAAAAAAGAATAAAATAATAGTTAGTGTGTGAAACAAACGCTAAAAATACAGCAAACAAGTTCCAAGCAATTAGGTTTGTTCAGCTGCTTTTGATTTTTCATTGCTCATAGGAATTCCATGGATTTCCATGATCCTGTTTGCTAAACTGATTCGATCTGATAGAAATTCATCACAAGATAGTCTTTAAAATCTAGAAGCAGCATGCTTCCCTGTTTACTTCTTTGTGCATTCAAACAAATCGATACAGTTAGTGCAGTGTGGGAGCAGGAATCACAGGTATCACAGGGTGTCAGGGGTTGGAAAGGACCTTGGAGATCTTTGAGTCCACCCCCCCTGCCAGAGGGGGGAATGTTTCACTGCAATCAGAGGAAATCTGAGCAGGTTTTTTTAGGGGTGGTTGCTTGTTGGGTTTTGTTTTTTTTTTTTTTTTATATAAACCATTTCTAAAATAAAGACATTTAATTTTTGAAGTACATTCCTCAACTTCAGAAAACTTCTGGGGTTCAGAAGATGAAATTCATGGCCTAACATACTTGATCACTTTTTGATCTTGGTTTAAATAATAATGCATAGCCTACTGCATAAGAGTTATAAAGACAAAAAATACAGAGGTTGAAATTAGAGGCATAAACCCAACGAATTAACTTAGTATTTATAAACTTTTAAAAACTACCTTCAGACCCCTCAATTCTGCTGGAAGACTCATGGTGATTTTTCCGGGGTTTGTGTGTGCAGAAAGCTCTATGTCATCCTGCGTGGCTGACTACTACGATTTCTCTACTTTTCTACAGCACCTTTATGCAGGGAAACCTTAAGGGCTGTTATTACTTTCTTCCCTTTGGAAAGGTAGCTTTGAGGCAGTTATATTAATTGTATGATTATTTAATCATAAGCACTCTTTGCCCCACCTTCTTGTTTGCCTTCACTTGCTTAATTCACAGCACTAAAAAATTTGCTCTCTTGAGAAATTTCATCTGTCCCCCCACACTCCGTCGTTCAATCTAGCCCTTCTCATCTTTCTTGTAAAATTAAAATAGACAATAAAAATTCTCAGGAAATAACCAAATTCATATGCTCTTTAAAGTCATAATGGCATAAAAGAAAGCTGCTGAAGTACCACAATCTCTTTCTCTTTAAACATCGAAAAGTATTTAAATGTATTTATGCAGCTTCTCCCCACGCATGTTGCTATTTCCAGTGGAAAGCAGGTCTTCCTCACTGGCTGGCTTGGTAATTTCTGTGCCAGATTTTTAAACAATGCCCGAGTAACCACAGCAGCACTAAAGCCAAGGAGAGGCAGCAGTGCTGAACGTGGCATAATGCAGTGCTGGACAGAAATGCCTCAGCTGGCTTATCTAGGGCTTGGAGATGCACTGTCCTCCTGCTGCACTGTCCTCTGCTTGAGCACTGAGCTGGCACCCAAGCTGGTCTCTGAACAGAGAACGCACCACTAGCTGCCATCATCATGCATGATGTCGCTGAGGGTGTTTTTAAGGGCTTCTGCTTCTCTGAGAAGGGTCAGTAATTTAGCAGATACTCTAGAGGCTGCTTTTCAGCCAGAAAGCAACTAGTTAATAGTCACACTGACTGAAATCACCTATGCATATTGGCACTGCCCCAAAGCTGTCTTACAATGCTTGTTTCCTCAAAAAGCTGATTAATGGAACAAACTATTTTCAGTAAAGGCTTTTTATTATCTTACTGAATCTAAATCATTAATTTCCTGCAAATGCAATTTAATAGGAAAATACTGAAGGCAATTTTCTATGCAGTTTATGAAGTCTGAGGCCCTGATTTGCTCCCAGTGAAGCTGATGGGAACAGGATTAAGCCTCTCATCTCTGAAGAGCCAAAGTAATTGCTGTTGTGAAGTGACAGAAAGTACCCATTGGCGATACGTAAAAAAGCTCCCAGAGATGGGAAGCACTGCACTGCAAACCCAGGAGCAGTCGCTGAAGTGACACAAAGTAGAGAATGAGTGATGGTGTTTTAATGCCTGGCTGTGGCAGCGTGCTGACAGTTGGGCGAGCGCAGGCCCTGTTCTAGAAAGGGGTGTATGTCAGTCCAACAGCTTTGCTGCTGCATGGCTGTAAGTTACAGCGTGACAATGGCAGTGCACAGCCCGCAGCATCCAGCATTACCTGCTGTGGAGAAAGGGGTGAGGTGATGCCTTCCTCGGGAGATGCTGTTCCGATGCTCAGGCTGGATGTCGGGGAGACCTGGCAGCAGGATGCAGCCCAGAACCCAACAGCACCTTACTGGTCTGTCTGTATGGACACACAGACAAAACCAGTGCACAGAGGTCCTGAATGCTGACCACGCACATCTTGAACAGCAGAGGCCAGGTTCTGGTGTGCACGCACTTGAAATCCACAGCTGAAGGTGGTCGAGACCCACAGCAAGAGCATGGCAAGGAAAGCAGACCCCCCATTTCAGGCTCACACTGCTGTGTGATTTTAAGGTTAAATTGGTGTCATATCAATGACCTTGCAAAGAGGTACTTTGTAATAAATTACTTTCTCTAGGCATTGGGAGGATTGAGGGAGAAAAATAAATTGCAGAACAAGTATTCTGTGTTCATATTGTAGAGGTTAACTTACATACTGAGGCCAAACGCTGTGACAGCCAGAAAGCACAACACACAGCAACATAACCTGACTTGCCTTCTCACTTCCTGAGCACTGCACTAGCAAAGCCTTATCATACACTGGAGCGCAGGAGTTTAAAAATTAATCAAAGACTTTTTTCTTAACACAATTCATTAAAAAATAATAATCCCATTTACCACTTAAAGGGAACAGGAAAAATCAGAGTATTTTGTCTGGTAGGAGTCAACCCACCGTGTCCTACCCCGATGGAAAGTAATGAAGACAAATATTTTGGAGGTTTTTTTGACGTGTATGTGTGCCAATGTATGTGTATGGTACAGTGAGCTATGAATTGAGTGAATTTTGACCTTGTAACCACTTTTTGGGGGGGCCAGAAATAGCAAAGAGATAAAAGTAGAGAGGAGACTTCTTTGAAAGCATACAAAAAAACCCCAAAACCAAACCGCACACAACAAACAAAACAAACCAGTATATATATATTTTTTTTTTAATTTCTGGGGATTTTAAGATACTAAATTAAAAATGCAGTATAAGATAATCCCTGTTAACTCTAGTTTCAGGTGGCTGGCTGTAAATGAAAGGCTGTTGGCACAGCATGATGTGCTCAAGGCAGTTTTAAATTCAAGACAATTTTTTAACTATAAACAGTGTTAGCTGTCTTGAAGGAGTTAATGCACACAGAATGAATATGTTCACTGGTGTGCTCTCCTGAACACATCTACATTTAATGGAAACAAAGGGGTTCATTTTGCTGTTTCTGGAATTGCTGACCAGAACAACAAAGCAAGAAGGGCTTAATGGGGACAAGATGAAATATTTGTTAATCACCACTGACCGGTTCTGGCAGAGGTGTGACAATTACTGCATTAATGTGTGCACCAGGCTCCAGCTGCTGGAGAACGTGTCCTGCACGAACACTGCTGCTCCACTCAGCATCCTCTCAGATGCTGCCAGCACACAACTTCCCAGGTGAATGCCTGGCCCCGTGTGGCAGCTGTTACCGCGGCACCAACACATGGCGCTCTCATCCAACCCAGCGTATTCTGCTAACGACCAGGTCATCACTGTCCGACAGCCAGCAACTGTTCTACCAAAATGAAGCTTATTTTACTTTTGGATAGAGAGGGTTTTAAATCAAATCTAGTCTCCAGCTGATACCTTGCTGTCAGCCCAACAGGAAGGGTTGGTAAAAAGAGCAGAAAGAGCAGGTAAAAAGCTGCAGAAATGAAAAATACATTGTATACTAACAGTAACCTTTCAGAAAAGGAAGAACACTTGCTTAGAAAAGTGTTACTTCTGATTATTCTGAATATGGAAAGGGCTTGTGAAAATAAGAATCTCTGTATCTTAGATTATCAGAAATCGTTTTTTGAAGGACAGTTTTCTGCTATAGAAGCAATAGCAATTACTGACTTCTTGTTGAGGTAGTGTGATGTGGGGCTTATGTGACTCCAGACAGTAAGAATTTATTCAAGTTTAATGTCAGCTGCATTTACAATGATGCAGACAATGTGGTATTAAGCTTAAAAGCACTCTTCAAAACAAGACTTAAGAATTTATTCAGCAGAACACTTGCAGAAGAGTTTGTTTTGAAATTAACAGTGTCAGTTCATCTCAAGAACAAGAATAAAAAAACCTAAAAACTTATTTATATTTTACATTACATGTTTTCCATTACATTAGGAGCATTGCATCAAATTAATATAAGTTACGTTGTATTGTCCTCTTACCACATCATCTTTGACACACGTTTCATGTGTGACCATGAGCCACATGCAGTTTTTCTTCTGGATCTCACAGCTGTTTATATCCTGCTAACAAAGAGAAGCGATTAAACAAGCACTACAGGCCGGGGATACTTTGGCTTTGCTTGTATAAAGAGATGGTCCTTCACAATGAATAACTTTGCCTCTAAAAAAGCGTGTTTTGTAAACGTACAAAAATATATTTATGTTCAGTTTAACCCGAGTTATCCGTGCTTATGCCTGTCCTCAGCACTAACGCTGCCGTCCAGCACTGCAAAGACTTACGTCCCAGCAACTGCTACGGAAAACCGGAGCCGAGGCGGCGAGGCAGCGGGTGCTGCCTCCCGCCGGAACCTCCCGCCTCACACGGGTTTGCTCTGGGGGTCCTGCCTGTGTCCCGCACCCTCCCGGGGCCGCTGGGGCGCGGCGTCAACCCCTCCACGGGGCCTGCGCTGCCCCGGCGCGGGAGAAGCCCCGAATGCCACCCGCCTCGCCCCGGCGGCCGTCAGCAGGCAAAGCTTGCGGCGCTGCCGGGGCCCGCAGAGGCGCCGCCGGGCCGTCCGGCCCAGCCCCGAGAGCCGAGGCTTCGGGCGGGGTCCTCCGGAGCTCTGCCGCGGCGGGAGCACCCGGAGCCGGGACTCACCGCGGCGCTGCCCTGCGCCAGGACGAGGCGGCCCGAGCAGGAGCTGGTGGTGCAGAACTGGGCCCGCGCGTTCAGGAGCTGCACGACGGCGGCGGCGCCTTCGTCCAGCGCGCCCTTCCTGCTGCTGTCCACCCGCGCCAGCCGCTGCGCCTTCCGCTGCTGGAAGGACGCCATGGGGTAAGTGTGTGTGGAAAGAGCGGCCCCGGTCCTACGGAGGCCGCCGCGGGAGCCCGACGGCAGCCCGCCAGGGCCAAATCTCCCATGCGAAGGCCGAGGGGCGGGCGGAGCGTGGGGCGGGCGGAGCGGTGGGTGTCCGTCGCCGCGCCCGCCCTCTGGCTACCACCACCCGCTGTCCGCCGCTGATCGGCCCGGGCCTGCTCTGCGCTGCGGCGGCCGCAGCAGCAGCAGCAGCAGCAGGAGCGGGCGCCCGGGGTCGGCGGCCACAAGCAGCTCCTGTCGCGCCGCCGGGTGCCCTCGTTGCCCGGGTCCTCCCACCGCCGTATAAAGCCTAGGGAGGGCGGCAGCGCCCTTCGCTC
>JAAGNO010000295.1:0-18256 GCA_033439905.1 Ceryle rudis
CGGGAGGGGACTGTGAGGGCACGGCTGGGAGTGGACACGGCCCCGCGGGACGAGGAAAAGTCACGGATGGCGTTGGTAGTGGTGTCTCCATCAGCGCCTCACGTCCGGACTCCCCGCGCGGCTGTTAATGTTCCACTCGGGCTCATCTTGGAACTGGGCGGCAGCCTTCGGAGCTACAGATGGAAAACAGGCAGCTGGGAACTGCAGGGCCAGGGGGGGAAATTGCTGAGGGTTTAAAGCAGCCCGAAATTCAATTCAGCCTGACGCTGCTGGGGGGTCCCAGCCGCCACGCCGAAGGCTGGGTATCGCTGCAGCCCAGGGAGCCTGTGCCCCCTACCCCGCAGGGCTGCGCTCAGGCTGGAGGGGCCGATTAAGACCCCAGCGCATCTCAGCCTCTCAGCCTGCCCCCGGGGCTGAGCATCCTCCGCCCTCCAAGAAGTCCTTATGCAGGGTCGGACCGAGCTCGCACGCACCTGGGGCCACCCCAGCGCCCCCGACAGAGCGGAAAGAAGGCTGAGGGCAGCAGGTCCTGCCCCAGCGCCTCCCCAAGAGCCAGCTATAAGCCCCGCTCCTGCCCCGGCCCCGCCTGCCACCCTCTCCGGGGGCTGCCGCCGCCAGGAACTCCTTCCCAGAAGTTAACCCGAAGTTGAGCACCTGCACCGGGAGCGAGGGGGGCCCCGCCGCGGCACCGGCACCCGTCCCACAGACGGAGCAGAGGGTTCCCGCTCACACGCCCCGAGCACCCGCCCCCCGCGCAAGGACACGGATGATACCAAGGCCTCGCAGCGCCGCCGCTCCGCACCCACCTGGATGTACGCCATCTTCCGCGGGGCGCTCCGCGGGCGCGGACGGCACCTCCTGCCGCTCCGCTCCACCCGCCGCGCCGCAATACGCCCCGCGGTGCGGCACCGCCCCGGGCTGGGGCGGGGGGAGGCGAGGAGCGGCTCCGCGGCCGCGCACGAACCGCGGGGGCGTCTCAGGACGCGGAGACCCGCCGACCCCCTTGGCAGATCTGGTCTCTGAAAGGCGCGTGGGGGTTGCTCTCTGAGCGGGCAGGCTCTGCCCGGCCCGGCCCTTCCCTTCCCGCGGAGCCTCCGCGGGGCTGCAACAGGTCCGCTGCAGCGCGGGCAAACACTGACCTCCAGAGGGCCCGGAGCGGAAATTCAGGGCTGGAAACCCCTCCTGGCCCTGGGGGACACAGACAGGGGGACACGGCACATCCCCCCGGGAGCCACTGGCAGCGCGGAAGACGTCGGTAGAAGCAGAGGCACGTAACGTGCGGAGCCGTGTCAGAGTGCTGACCTTGTCTGAGAAAGCGATTTTTATAGCAGCGTTTTCCTTCAAAGAGCTCATTGAATGAGAAGGTTGTATAAACACACCTGAGCTTCAACAAGGATGCAGTTGGTTTATGCGCTTGAATGAACAAAGTTAAAACGTCCTTGCATCTTCCCAACCAATGCTGAGGAGCTGGAGTAAGGAGCAAACTTTTAACCCACAGACCACACTGAGCTTTGTGTTTCCTGGCTTTATGTCTCCGTGCTGAAGCATCAGGTCCTAGCCAAAGGCAAGGCAGGAGGGGATGTGGTCTAGCAACAGGCAGATCCCACCACGCGGGTGGTTGAACTTGGAGAACTCAAATAGGAAAGTGCTCTTTTGAGGTCAAACACTTGAAAAGGGAAAGCACAGGAAAGGTGGAGATTTGGGACTGTTCCTCTTGAGCACCACCTTGGTGCCACGCAAATTAGAGGCTTCCCAGTGTGCTGCTGTAAACAAAGGCTTCTGCCTTCAGCTTTGGAGGAAATTCTCCAGCTACACTTTTTGGCACCTTCCTGGCTCATAGATTTACATTAAACACTCAAGGGAGGCAGAGGCAAGAGGCAGTGGCTTACAGCTCAACCCAGCTGAACGGTCAGGAGTTGCTTGCTACAGGGCACTTCCCTGACTCACAGCCACATTACATTTCAGTTTACTGTGGTGAATGATAAAAATACTGGAATTGTAAAAACATCTCCTGCCCTGCAGAAGGGGATATGTAGAGCTTCAGATGTTGGCCAGCCTAAAAGCGCCGGTCACTGCTGCTCCTTGTGGTAAGGCGGGAGCTGCTGGGGCAGGAACATCATGGCTTTGGAAAGCTCTTGCATTACTGATCTCATTTAATGACCCATTTATGTTCTCATTGAATTCAATGAAAAACTCCCGTTGACTTCCGTGGGAAGGGCCATACTCTGAATTAAAAAAAATAAATTCTCTTTCTCCCCAGGGAGAGCAGCTACTGCTTTAGAAGAATAATTACCACAGTGGAGATAAGCAAGGAAAAAAAAAAAAAACCAAACCAAAAACCAACCCGTAGTACTTACTTGTTTCAGGCAGTTTTAAGCATATGATTAAACTATGGTAGAAGTTGTTTGTCAATTTTTATTCTGCAATTCTTTTTAATTCCACTTCTCTCCAAGTGCCAGCGTTTAAAATGTCAGCTATTACTTTGAACATTGTTGCTCTTTTCATCTTGACTCACCACCGCCTTGATGCAGCTTCAATAAGTGAACACATGGATTATTTCTTTTTCCATGTTGCAGCGTAGTGAGGAAAGGCTTAAACTTTTCAGACAGATTTTTTTGACTCCTTAAAGGCAGAATGCTGTGAGTCACAAAAACTATGGCACGTCTCACTAGATAAACATTATGTGTATGTTTAGACTTACTCTTTTAAAAACGTTTAGAACAGAAAAAGATCAAATGCTGCATCATCACTGACACTTTTTTTGGTTGACACAAAGCATTATGACTCAAAAAATAAGAACAAAATAAGTTTTATAGGACAGTTCACTAATACTATTGATTTTCATGTGGAAAAAAATACCTTTTTCTCCCCCACATGCTTTAGTAGCAGACTGTAGCACGAAGCCATAAGATAGATATGCATTTAAGTGCCTTTTACACTGTTGCATGAAGGCTTTTAGACTACATTCTCCCAGCACATAGATTCACTAGGCAAACACAGCTCTAACCCAAACGATATGATGGATTCGAAACAGCAGACAGGTGGTTATTGTAAAATCTAATTTCAAATCTGCATATGGCTGATGCTCTGATTAAGCTCTGCTTCTACAGCACTCAGAATAAACAGACCCATTTGACATGATGACAACATAACCTTTGGATGTCCTTTGCTGTGCACACTCTGTGTCTGGTAAGACACATTCCATACATGTAATGGCTGCATTGCAGATGGCGAGGCTCGCAAATGACAAATTTCTATGCAGAAAACAAGTAAATTAACACTGCTTTTGCAGAATATGATTCTATGATAGATTTATATGCCTACTGATGTTAATACGCATTGGGAATAACATCAGCTGCATCCAGCCCGTGCATTTGAATCATTACAACCAGCCCAGCAAGTAGCAAAATCTACTTCCAGCACAGCAAATCAGTTCAGCAGCTTCTCAGACAAACCATAACCAGGGCTGCTTATATTGAAAATGCCATGTCTCCACGTGTCTTCCAAACCCTAGCCAAAGACTTTCAGCTGTTTTGTGCCTTAAAGTTAAGGGAGAAGAGCATCACTCTGAAAAAGTGCAGGAAGAAAGGAAAGAAATCTGATGGCTGTTCTAAAGGATTTTCACTTGAATCCTCCTAAAGCAATTGGCAGTGCTTTCTGCTTCGAGGAGAAAAGTGAGGTAAAAAGTGGTGGTGCAAGATAAGATGAGATGTCTTACTCTGCTGTTCATATGCCAAATCCTTATCATCATCACTTGAGCCTGCTGGAATAGCCAGCTACCACTCTGCCTAAAAATAAGCTTCTTATCTCCAGATGTTTTTAAAATGGCAAGCCATTGTAACCAGTGCTTTCCCACTGCTGTTTGCAGCTCGTAAAGGTCCAGTTTATCTCATCATTACAGCATTTGTTTTGGTCCTTCACAGCATCATCCCTCCAAAAAAGGCATCTGCAATTCACTCTTCCAGAGCCATCTCTAGCAATATGTTTGTCCCCTTGTGGGTTTCCTGGAAATGCAGTTTCCTTCTGTGGTTTTTCAGGCCTTTTTCTGCCTTGGACTTGTACCCTGAAGAGGCAAGTCCATGATGGTTTATTCAATAAGTTCTGGGCAACTGTGAGCAGGACTGCCTCCTACAGCCTGTGCCCGGGAGAGATGAAGGGCTGGTGGGCATTGACACAGAGAGTCCAAGTTATGGAGTGGTGCAGGACAGGGCAGGGGGAACTGGATAAATGCCCATGTTTGGGAGTGCAGACCAGGCTCTCAGAAGCAGATCTATCCCAGCTGTCAAAGTAGAAAGCAGCAAACTCTACCTACCTGCCTTCACCCCCGGCTGTGTCCTAGCAGAAACCTAACATGCGGTGTGGATGAGAGGCGTGGTTTGCTCTCTGGCTGGAGAGCTCTGCCTTGCTGGCCTGGCCCCACACTTCACAGTCTTTCGGCAGAAAGACTTTGCTCAGGAACAGGTCTCTGTTGATGTCTGGAATATGTCTATCTTCCCTGACAGCCTCGCTTGTCCTTTGTCATTGGAACCTGTATTTACTGTAGCTCTAGGACTCACTCAGTGTCAGGGTTTGTGTCATGCTTTGTTACAAGTGTAGAAAATGCCTGACGTGATTTGAGCTTTCTGTTTTGTGCTGATGGCAAAGGTGCAAGCTAAACCATGCTGGCTGCCACCCAAGCTCATGTACTGATTCCTTCAATCCCTTCTCCCAAATTCCCACGTAGCAGCATGCCCAGACAGCTTTGTTTGGAGTAGGGAAAGGTTATCCCCTTCTCCTAGATCATTCCTGGTGCGCTCCAGGGGTCAGCAAGAAGCCCAGGCCCCCAGCACCTCAGTCTCAAGCTCTGGTCCCTTGAGGCATGCGAGGGTCATAAGCAGCGGGTCTTGTGCCAGCAGTGATGCAGTTTCCAGCAGGAACTGGGATGACATCAGTGTGACAGACACAGATTCCAGCTAGAGACAAAAGGGGAAGGTGCTACAGCCCATTTCCATGACTCATTCAGCCTTTGGTCTCAACTGCCTCTAAATTAGCCCATCAGCTACATGGACACCTGTGAATCTGCCCGATTCGAAGCCAAGATACCATTTCCCAGGCTTCTGTGTTTTTAGCAGCCAACTGTTCTTTAGATTTCATTGCATCTTCCTCCCCCTTCTCTGCAATTTGCCTAAGCTCATATCCCTTTCTGGTCTGGCATTACCTTGCTCAGGATCTCCTCCTTGTCACATCTCCCATACCCAACTCATGCCTGCAGCCAGGAGGAAACTGCCAGTGCTCTCCCAGCTCGTCGCTGTGCTCTCCTCGCCTTCACTTCAGAAACAGCCTCTGCTGATGCTGCACATTCTGCAGCACATCTAGGTTATTAACTGGCCACCTGGCAGCTCCCTTATTGGTAATATTAGTAACAGCACATTTTTCTCTTTTCTTAAGTCTCCAGATAGAATGGATAAATGTATCCGAGATCCTCAGATCCTCATTGCATCATTTAATTTATAATGGTCTTGCTTATGCCATAAAAACTACAGCTACTCTCTTGCACTCACACACTTTCTATTTTGTCCTTAACATACGTTCTGGCAGAGAACGGAATGACACAGCATAATCTGCTAAAGCTATTTCTATAGTAAACAGAGTTACAAACCACAGCCAAAGGGCATGCAGCCTCTGAGAAGCAGGCACCACATATTGTTGTATCAAGCACTCAGATTCAAGTTCCTGCTCAAAGGAAACCTGTCCCCAGAGGGAGCTGTCACTGCCCAGTTAAGTCCTGCTCCTTTCCAGTACACTGGCTAGGTCTCAGCACTAGTCCTGTTGTGGCAGAACCCTCAGTGGCTTCACATGGTGTCACTATATGTGAGCTGAGTGTTATCAGCTGATGGTGTTGAAGGCAAATGGTGACCGCTAGGTCATGTGTAAATATGAATTTGAGGTTATGTTCTTCTGACAAACTAATTTTGCAATAAACACAGGACCTCTGTGACCCGTGACTTGCTTGTTTGCAGGGTTCCCCCTGATTCAGTGCAATTTCAGCAGTGGGAGACTCTCCTGGAGAAGGCACAGAATTGGCAGGAGTCTACTGCTTTGGAACTTGCTCCTTGCATTGAGGCCAAAAAAGCTTGGATACCGTGCACTTTGGGTCAGACTAGAAAGCCTGGAGTATTTTCAGACTTCTGAGGAGAGAACTTTAGGGAAGCTCAGTTTTTCAATTGCTTTTGTAATTCATTTTGTTTACAACTGGTTTATTCAAGCGGTAGGGCTGAGGAGTTAGCTGCTAGATTTCTTTTCCAGGCTCACATTTCTAACTGTTTGCTGACATAGGAAAGAGCTATTTTTGTAATATAAATCATTACAGAGAGAATATCTCACAGTCCCCACTGAAGCAAATTCCTAAGGAAGCGAGCTCTCTTTTTAAAGAAAATTTATACTTAGTATTTGTTTTTATCTAATGAGTGAGAAACAAAGAACATCAGCCTTTCTGAAGCTGAGAAGTAGTATTCCCATTTCTAAGGAAGACAAATTCAGCAGGAGAGTCATTCCTACCAAGAGGGCTGGATGGGAGCAGTAGTTGTGGCTTCCCAAGCCCCAGGGGACACAGTGTGAACCCAGCAAGGGGGGCTCAGCAAATGGGGGACAGAACCTATGTTTCCAAAGTGACACAAGTTTAGAGCTAAAGATCCTTAAGAAAATTCCAGTGTTCACCTTAAAAAGTAAGAGGATATCTTGTGGAAAGGTCAGAATGTGAGATTTTATAGAATAAGGCAAACTCAGTCTCACACTCAAAGCCATTTCTCTGAGACTCAAGGATAAAATGGTAAGATAAATGCCGAGAGCTTTGGTTGCTTTACAAACTCACAGATGACTTATTTTAGAAGAACAGTCTCATACCCTGGAAGTTATTTAAGTAACTGTGCTAAAACTCTTCCTGTTTGATTCACGCTAATATAGTAAGTCACAATTTAAGGTATTATTTTCCTATTCATATGAATATTAAGGACTATATCAAAGCTAGAAAGAGAATGGGGAGGAATTGGCGTTTACAGTTTTCTCCTTTCCAGCAGTCGCCTAAAGACGTAAGTTAACACAGAAACAGATGTGGTCAAGCACAGTCTCTTCAGCTAAACCAGCAAGGCTTTGTAATTGAGCCCTGAGGCTGTGCAGCTGTAAAATGTAGCAAAAAAAAGTAATCCAAAAACATTTAAATATGGCTGGTAAGAGAAAAGTTTTTAAATTATTAAACATAACCAAACCAGAAAAATAGAGACTGCTTAAAGCTTTTGGGGAAAAAAAAATATAACCAGTGTCAACAGCAATAAAATCTACTTCTGAGCTGTGAAGGAACAGCTACAGGAATGAGTTTGGAATCATCCAACTGCAAATAACAAACCACTATTTGCAAAATCATGCCCATGTCGACTTCAGAATTCAACAGGTTCAAAAGAGCAGGACAGTTTTTATTACAAAAGGCTCCATTTCCAATTGCCACCCTCACAGCAGCAGATTGTTACGTCTGATTTTCCCATCTCATTAAGCATATGTACAAAATACTGTATCACACAGTAGAGCTGAACTGGAAATTATGAATATTTCTGCCTTGTAGAGACCATGGTTTCACTCATCTGTTTATTTTGTTTGATTCTTTTTCCTTCCTCTCCATTACTATGCATTTACCCTGTGGTGGTTTTACTAGCTCTGCTGAAAAGAGAGGCTGCAAATCCAGTTAAATGCAACCAATATAAACAAACCAAGTCCCTTCCAAATTAAAACTTCCTTCTCACAAGGAAACTCTTCCCTGGACATCAATGGAAGCCGAAACCACTACACACAGCAACACACATTGTGCTCTCCACCATTCAGATTCAGAGCCATACTTGGAAGGCAAACCTGTCTTCATCACAGACCTAACCAACCTGATATACAAAAGTCTGTTCAAACCCAGGTGATAAAAACCCTCCTTGCTTCTTCTGGGCATTCCCCTGGGTGTCTGACTGAAGAAACCTGTTCTTACAGACAGTAACATGTCTCATCTCAGGTTTGCTCCCTGCATTACATAACTAGCAGCACATTATGTTCCTCCCCACGTTGTGTCCAGTATATTGCAGTTGATCAAGCGATGCTGTCAGGGAAAATAGACATCTTCCAGACATCAACAGAGACCTGTTCCTGAGCAATGTCCTGGTGTGGGTCCATCCCTATCTGCCACTTCTTCCCACTGTGCCAATAGTTCAACCCATATCACCTGCCATCACAGGTGACAAACTGCATGCCCACTGACCTCAGAAAAACAGTTTATATGAGTCAAGGACTATATTAGCCCTTTCCCAAGGGAGGAAGCTTACTTGTCTTCATCCCTGCAGCATCCCTTTTACGGCATTGAACCAGGGACCTCATTAACAACGCAAATAAGTTTCCAAGCAGAAAAGGGTAAAAAGTAAACCTGATCTCCTTCTGGCTTCCTCCCCCACTGGAAGAAATGGAGCAGCTGTGGCCAGTGTGTGATTGTCATATTGTCCCCATTCTGCTGGGATGCCATTAAAAGGTCATGAAAATACTGTGTGGGAGTGTCTCCTCCCTCTGTCTCCTCCCTTCACTGAGAGGGCCTGCCTCCTCTACAAACCCAGACCCATAACGGGGGGGAACATCTGTTGAAAACAAACCCTCGTTGCTCTCGAGGGGTAAAGATGTGCCAGAGCAACCAGGACAGTGTATTGTGGTATGTGCAGGCTCCTGTGTTCAATCAGAGCAGCACATTATCCACCCAAAATTAACCTTCTGCTTGGCAGCTCTCCAGTTTCTGGGGCAGCTGTGTTTGCTAGCCACTTTTTTGCTAGCAAGAATTTTTATTCAAATAAAATACCTGTGCACTTCACATACAGCTACTCCAATGGCAGTCAAGCAAATAGATAACGCAAAGTGTCGCACTGCCAGAGCCCTTCAATATGAAAGTCCCATTAGAAAGGTCTTTATCAGCTGAAGAGATGAATTTCACCACCAAAATGGCTTTTTTCAGATAGCAGACACTGTACCTCTCCAGCTGCCAGAGATGGGTGAACAGCACTTTCACCATCCAACATTTCAGAAGGCAGCTTCCACAAAAGCTGCAAGCCCTGAAATCTTTGGCTGAAAACGTTCATGCAAATCCCAGAGACAGCCGTCAGAAGATCTGTCATATTTTCCACTGAAGGCTGATTCTGCTGATGACCATCCAGTTAGTCACCATCTTCTCCAAGGTGATGCACCTGCCCCTCCCTGCAGCATAGCTGCCGCATTCCCTTTCTCCCACCATCTCCCCTCCAGCTTATCTACCAGGATGTTTGTTGTCACTCTGAGCTGGATCCTAATTTCATCCCACAGCATCTCATTATAATTAGCTCTTAATTGCCACTTAACACAGGGGTCGTCTTGGAAGACCATAAATATTCTTCAGTGAGGAATTATTTGAGTGTTGAAAGCTTGTTATGTGCACCTATAAGCATTTGGGATAACGAGAATGATTTCAAGAGGCAAATTTAAAACACCACTGATCAGACAAGGTCTGCACACAAAATTTGTATGGTTTCTTGGAGCACCAGTAGCATTTCCAAGGAGAACACAACAGAAGTCAGTGAGTTTAGATACCAGTTTCCCCCCCTCTGACACCCACCATGCCTTTATACTGAAAGTGGGAACATTTTAAGGAGCACCTGTAAAATGCAAAGGGCAAATGTCATGGTAAAGTTGCACTGCCACTGCTCTGCTGGAATTGGTGTGCTCAGTCAGGTGCAGGACATCACAAAGACTCTGCACATCGAGGCAGACAGCCACTCAAGGAGCCAAGAGGTAAGCTCCTGAAGGGAGCTTATAAAAAGACTGGAGAGGGCCTGTTGACAAAGGCCTGGAGTAAAAGGACGAGGGGTAATGGTTTTAAATTAGAAAGGAGTGGATTTATATTAGAAATAAGGAGGAATTTCTTTACCACGAGAGTGGTGGAGCACTGGAAGAGGTTGCCCAGGGAGGTGGTTGAGGCCCCATCCCTGCAGACATTCAAGGTGGGGCTTGACAGAGCTCCGAGCAACCTGCTCTAGTTGCGGCTGTCCCTGCTCTCAGCAGGGGGGTTGGACTAGATGACCTCTAGAGGTCCCTTCCAGCCCAGACATTTCTATGTAAGCAAACTGAAGAAACTCATCCTTAGGCATATACAAAGCTTTGGCCAAGACTTGCTTTGTTCCTGAAGAAGTGAGACTCCTGCAAAGTTTAAAACGGACAATTTGCCAAATTCTTACCAAGATCTGCTGTGTTCTCACAGCAGGTTATAACTGAGGGCCAATCTGATTTGTTTAGCCATCTACCTGCCAGGGCAGCAGTGAGGACAGAGAGGGAAGAGTGATGCTCTCTTACCAGGTGAAGGCTCCTATGCACTGTGCCTCTTAAACCAGCCACCCTGCCAACAGGCAACTGTTCAAGGTCTTTTTACAGTGCTCTGAAAACACCACACTGAAATAAAAGGGGAAAAATGGGTTTATTCGTTTGTCTGAGTCTACCGCTGCTGTTCTCCTCAACCTCACCTTTCTTTTTTTTAATATTCAGGCATTATCATTAGTTTTGGTAGGGTCTGAATGGCCCCTGAGCTCAAGTAGCCTCTGGGAAAACACAGGCTCTGTACAGAAATATGTTTTTTTGAGAAGTGCCCGTGATTCACAATCCTTATGACTAGCAAGTTTCTCCTTTTTGAAACACACTTAGACAAGCCTCCAAAGCTACGTGACAAAATGAGATGATCAGAAGACACACTAATACCCCCATACAACCACCTCTTTGTCAGCAGCCCCTCCACCAGTGGACAGACCTGGAGCTGAGAACTGCAAGAAACAGCAGCTCGAGGAAGACCCTGAACAGCACCTCCCTGCAGAAGCCAAGCCGGCACAACCTACTTCAAGTGAAGTAAAATCCTGTAGCATGCCTGGTGATTCGCTGATGCTTGTGTGCCTAAATGTGGTTCTCTGAGAACTCCCAAGAAGCAGTTAAGAATATATTCCTAAAAGATTTGCACTGGGCAGAGAAATCTTTTGCAACAGAAATAGAGGAATGACTCATTTCCTCTGTAGCTGCTGCTCCGGCGCTTTGCTTGCTCAGGCAGTGGAGCGTCTCCCTGAGCCATGCCAGCAGGAATTGGGAAACTCAGGAGCATTTCCAGCATGCATAAACCTAGCTGAATTTCGACCAGGATTTGTTTTTAAAACCAGTGATCCCAGATTGTCATTTGGGATAGCACAGGAGACAGATTTGCAAACTGTTCCCGAACGCTTCTTCCCTCGATGGAAGTATTGTATTGCAGCATTTTTGTTTTGCACACAATAAAACATTGAAAGAACAAGCCAAGAGTTGCCCTCTTCCTTGCCCTCCTCTGATGCGTGGCTAGTAAACACTGTGATTTGCCAGTGAATTCAGATCTAAGTTTCTCTTCTCCCCTACTTGAAACTGGGAAGAAGTGGACTGAAACAGCAGAGAAGTGGCCTGTCTTCTTGGATTTTGCTCCTGTCCCTCCTCTATTTCTACAGCTAGCAAGTTTCTATCAGTACAGCGAGACTCTTCAAAGCAACTCTTCCCCTTTCCCACAAGGAGTCTAAGAGTAATTTTTCTTCTTTAATTTAAGAGCTAGTAATCTTCACAGCATAATCCCTGTCACTCCTGTCTTCTTGAACCCTTACCTCTCTCTTTTTTCCCCACCCAGATTATTATATGGACTCTGTGACAGAGATAGATGCCAACAGAGGATCACAAGTACCACAAAAACACGGGCAAACCCTCATTGCATCCAGTTCAGCCCAGAGAACTGCGTATTTATTCTCTATGCAGCTTTGGTCATAGCTTTAAGAGCCAGAGCGAGGGGGGATTCCCAGGAGTCTAAAGAAATGTAGCCTGTAACTTGAGCACACAGAAATTTTGAGTCTCTGAATCAGCATTGCTATCCTTTAAGAGAAAAAAAAATAAGGCTTCTCTCACAGAGAATACTGGTACGTGATGACATTTCATCTGTATTTGTAACGACCTTTAAGAGTTTTGCATGAAAATCGTTATTTGAATCCTCACAGGCTGTCGTGCAGAGACAGAACATACGTTATCTATAGCTCTCTTGCTGATCAAGTATTATGGTGGTTTGAATCTCATATAAAACAGTTGCAAATATGCCAATTCTTGGTTACATATTTAAAATAGGACACTGCAGGCACACACACCACAGCACAGGTAGTCTCTTAATTAGGCGTACCATATGTTTGCAAAACCCACGACGGTAATGTCATGTACATGTGGATCTATCTAGTCAGCCC
The DNA here is from genome assembly GCA_033439905.1 of Ceryle rudis. Classification (NCBI taxonomy): domain Eukaryota; kingdom Metazoa; phylum Chordata; class Aves; order Coraciiformes; family Cerylidae; genus Ceryle; species Ceryle rudis. The sequence continues at coordinate 12,303 of JAAGNO010000295.1, forward strand.
TCCATATCCTGCTTAAGAGTTGTGAGAGACTCAGGCCCCACCAGTAAGCAGAGCGCCATGCTCTGAAGCATCAGCAAGCACTGAAGGCAAATCCACGTGCCTGAACAGGTGCAGGTCCTTGCCCTTACATCAACCACCAGCTTTCCAGTGCTATTGGCCCAATGAAAGAGGGGCTAGATGCTTTTCTGACAGCTACTAAAACTAATTATCATTAATCAGTATGTCACTTACCTCAGGGAGGACTCATCAGGCAGAAGTTTAAAGAGGTGACACAGGAAATAGAGAAGCGCAGAAAAGCAAATTTCTCATGTCCTAACTTTTTTGAAGCCTTATGAAAATGGGATGCACAACTAAGAGTCCCTTCCCCTCCAAGCAGCTTTAACTTGCATTAGCAGTACTTAATCAACAAGTCACTACTGACCTTGGCTGCATTACAAGGGAGGTATTTGCACAGGGATGGAAAGATTTTAAACAATTTATCCAATGAGTTGGAAGCAAACAGGCTTTTCTTTAAACACCAAGCATGCGAGTCCTTAGGCCAGTTAATTTTTTGTTAACAGATTTATCGCAAAAGGAAACATCTATGTTTCTTTAATGATTTTCTGCTGAATAGAAACTCAGACTTCAGATAAATATTTCAGAGCAAGGAATGAATGGAGACCAGAGGATGGTTATTGCTTTTAAAGGAAGCCATTACTAAGAGATAATGTTATTAAAGAGGTAAAGATCTAAATACACTTCCTCCGTGCTGACTTGGGTGACTGAGTGTTGACACTAAAGGAATGACATTGTTCTAGTCTCTGCCAGCAAGAGGCCCGTTAGCTGGCTGGGCTGCCTCAGCACCGTACCAACCACTGCTGCCCCGCTGACAGAAGCTACTCCCTGCAAGCTAAGAGACAGGCAGGCAGACAAAGACCTGGAGATAGTTATTTTCAGCCTAGCTTTGATTTAATGATTAAAAGCTCGGGGTCTTGCTGTTATTTCATTCTTTAATAGGGGACATCAGCACGAGGCACAAGTGTACAGTGCTGGCATCTTACCAAACACTAATAAAGGACAGGTAACTCGCTGTCATCTCCACAAAAATCCTGGTGGTTTCAGCAGGACTTTTTTCCACATTTAATAAAGCACAACCTACATGGTTAGGAGCAGAGATGTGTCTGTATATGCCACGCTTACAAGCTCACACAGATACTGTGAAATTAACTCGTAGCTCTTCATTAAGCACCAGAAAAAGCAGATTTTATGCAGGGACCTGAAACTGGGGCTCGGGAAACAAGAACTGAATCCTTTGTAACCTCTGAGCAAGACAGCCACAAACCCCAACATGCTCCATTTCAAAAGTCAGCAACGCCACAGACAGTGCCAGCTGCGCTCCAGTCTCTCTCCTGGCTCTCCTCCCGTATCCCTCTGCACAGCTCCCAAGGCGTGGACTTCCTGCTTTCCCATGGTTTTGCCACTTGAGTAGTCTTCCCAAGGAGTACATAAACCTGCCGCTCACAGTTTTGTGGCTGCAGGTAGCTTTTACTGAAAAAAAATAAGGAATTTAAATCTTGAGGCACAGATGCTTTAAAACAGCTGTTTATTGCTTTGGTGAAATATTACAACAAAACCACCAATTTTTTATGGAAACAATAAAAGTGCAAATGTATTTTGATATTAAATAGGAACTGAATCTATAAATGCTTCATTAAAATGGGCTGCCACTTTGAGCCTATAAACACTTAAAACCCCAAAAGTGAACAATAGCAGCTGAACACTTGAGTTTAATCTTTGGTCTGATCATTAACCAGCAAAAAATAGTTGTACCAAGAATGTCCACTGCAAACAGACACTTAAAATTTACATTACTCTGCAAAGATTCAAAATTGAAAGAGGAATGTTTCTGAGACATTTAGTCAGATAAGAAATAATGATGTCTTTAAGAAATACACAGCATTTTTCAATACAAAATGAAGTCACATATGCATTTTGGTACTGGAAATAAAGTTACTCTTTTGCAGGTGTGACTGACTCCTCTTCCCAATCAATATTCAATAAAAACATCTTGAGTTGCACAGGGTCTTTGCAAAATCAGGTTTCAAATAAAGAGAACCAAGAACCCACATTAGTGCTAATAACACACTCTTCTGCATTTGTGTTCCGTTTACACACACGGAGGCAACCACGCTGAATCAAAGATATGTCATAACAATTATGACCTTACGAACAGGTATTCATAACCTTGTTCTGTGTACAGGATCCATGGGTTGTAAGAAAAGGGAGAAGGCAAAAGGCCCACGGAACTACTCCTGCAGGTCAAGTTCTCTGTAGTCCTCCTTGCAGGTAAGGCCCTAGAACAGCTCCAGCACACCGTAGGTACCAACACTGTCACAGTTGTTGTGGAATAAGATTAATACCAGAACAGAACCCAACTTTTATCAGCTCCTTTTGTCATTCATATTCATGAATGCATGTTTTTTGGCAGATAAAGAAAATACACTTGTCAGTTGTACAATACAGCCACAAATTAGTCTAAAAGATTTTCTCAGACCTCCCAGCAACTGCATGCATGTTGCCTTACTGGCAAGAAGCCCCAAGAAAGCTTGCCCAAGCCCACGGTTAAAGCCAATGTATACATTTTCTCCATCACCAGCCTTCACAAACTCAAAAATTCCTTGCTCAGTAAAAACTCAGGCTGAAGATCTGCCTACACGGCTAATAAACTGAAGGTTTGCCTCACTGTTCAGCCCTTGATGGATTTAACCTCTTTGGAAACATTGTCAAAGCAAAGCCCACTGAAATCTCTTTCCCCTACACTCCAAATCCACCATGCTTTCAATAGCTCTCCTCCAATTTTATCCCCAAGTCCCCAGTCTTGTTTGCAGTGTGTCTTCACTGAGAGTTTACCATCATTCTCACTCACCCCTCAGCCCAACTTTCATTTTCTAAACTATTTATATTATCCACCATTTCTGCCTGTCACGCATTTACTGATGCCAACTGTCTTCTCCTGGCATTTCTACATCTTAGAGAGAACAGTCCTCACCAAGTCTACTACAGATTTCCATGTATTACAGCAATACTAAATACACACCAGACACGCATCCCTTTTCACAGAAAAGATTGCTTTTCAGAGATTCGGGGTTGCAGTGACATAAACAAACCAACAGCGGACTGAAGTGGTTATAATGCCAGAATTAACAGCTAAAGGGTTTTTATGTCCTGAGTTCAGACAGCCACAATACCCTGGGCTGGTCAGCTAGTCCTTCTTTGGGCAAAAGATTCAATGGCATTGATTGCAGAACCACATCTTATTTCAAATAGCAAGTAACACAGGTCTGCAAAAACAGTACGTGTCATGGTCCACTACCAAAACAACAAAATCAGAACACCAAGGTAGCTCACTTAGCTTTAAATACCACGTGCAAAGAACATTTGATCAATACTAGCTATAAATACACTATTTGTATTTGTAGAAAGAAGCACAGTGCTTCATATATAAAAATAACCCAGCTTGCGGCCGTGACCTAGGCTATAATTACCTGAAAACAAGACTGCAAGAACAGTTGAAAAAATAGACAGAAGTAGGCAAACATCTGCCTAGGGAGTGTTTCCATTCAGAAAAATACATCTTTATAAAGCTTCATAGATTTTAAAAATGTTTGTCTCGTGCTCTGATGCATAGAACTGTGAATAAAGCACACTGGTATCTCTACGTACAGCAGGGATTGGAGGAGCGTATTAGTAACTCCACGTTATCCTAAAGCTTCCCACCAGTTACACTTGGTCATCTATAATTAATTTCCGGCTGATCACCCAGGACACAGTATAGCAAGTGGGTAATAAGGCACATGCTCAGTTTACTGAGCTCCAGCAATTCAGCAACACATTTTTGGTTGTAATACATCAAACACTTGAGCAGGTGACCCAATAAAGCAAGGACTTGCAATTCTGAATTTGCTGAGCCCCTGGACACATCAGGTTCCCATATAGGGAGCTAAGGACACTTGCAGAGCTGGCTGTCTTACAACTCACCAGGTTATTCCAGTGACAGGACATAACCAGGCAGTAAGTTGAAATTATCTGTCTGATGTTTATGTTCAGAGGACACCAAATTCCATAGCCTAAGACTGCCACTGTACCATGAATCAGTACTAAATTATTCTGAAGTACCCTGAAATATTCCACTTTCTCCTCCCCATAATATGATTTGCTATAGCACAGCACTATATTGATTATTTGGTCAAAACACTGCCACAATGAGATAATTGGTAAGGCAGCCATCCAAAAATCCCACCAAAGTCCTACCAGAGAGCAGGAGGGTGCAGCAGTCAGCTTACAGCACTGAGATTTGAACTGGTTTAAGGTTTGTTCCAAAAAATAATACAGAATTTCTTAGTTTTCTTGTTGGTCCTTGAGGTAAAACAAATTCTAAGAAAATAATACTTGAAGACATAAAAAAAATAACAAAAGTCAACAAGAACCCACAAACAAATGAACCTCAGAAGGTAAAAAGAAGGTTTTCCTTGGGATGATTCAAACATCATTCCTCTAAAAAAATACTAATGTCTTCTCCACAGCAATATTTAATGCAGCCAATTATCTTAAAAAGAAGGCCTTTGTGAAAATAAAGTGCTATTTGTTTCCTTTTATGTACATTTCAGTCCTTCAGTATAACCTTCACCTGAACATAGAAACGTGCAACAAGATTCTTCACACGGTTACCACAGAGGTGTTGCTTCTTCCCACTATTTTACACTAACATACGCATTATATTTCTATTCAGAACAAGGTATTCGATTACACAGGAAATTCAAAGCACATCATTGAGCACTTCAGTCTGTGATCCGCACCCATGCTCTAGTGCTCGTTGCATTTTAAGAGCATCTTGGTACATTGGGCACGGGAGGGTTGTCTGCACTTACAGGATTTTTAAATCCCAAATGGATTTTGTATCATAAAAAGCAAATCTCAGAAAAAGGTCAATTTTGCCACTAAGACAAGTTCACATGGATTTCCAGAAACGTCAGTTTGAGCCTGTAAAAGTTCGGCTTGCAAACAGCTGACTGAATGTAACACTTCTCAACTAAGGCATCTCCCCAGAAACTTCCCACGAACAAACAATGAGATTAAAAAACAAGAATCACAATTTCATTAAGTCTTAGCCTCTGGTTTCCCAGTTTTCTCAGGTCAGAGACAAAACCACAGAACCACATTTAAACAGATCCCACCTTCCTCAGGCAGACACTGGCTCTCAATGGACCTAGTGGGCTGGTGGCACGTGTTGCCTTGACATGTGAGCAACAACAGCCCACCCAGCCACCAGCTCACTCTCCCAGCGTCTCCTGGTTGACCTCAGCAATGTGCCGGCACGGGGTGGGCAATGGTCGCAAGTACCGGGGGCTGCTGTACATCCTGATGACATGTGGGGCCTGGATCCACGTGTTGATCAGCTGGAAGGCAACCAGGTCCAGTGTGGGCCCATCGAAAGCAGCCAGCAAGTTCACAGGGGTGGCTTCTTTGAGGAACCGGGGCAGTGCCACAGCCTCGGGGAGGTTGGCATTGCCCAGGAAGAAATGCATCAGCACCTGCTTGCGCAGGCAGTCCCTGAGGTACAGCACCAGGTCCTCCAGCCGCTCCATCAGGAACTGCTCGTCCCAGGCCTCCAAGGGCCCCTGCAGCAGTAGAGAGAAGAGGGCCGTCTTCAGCACATAGGAGGAGAGCACCTGGCCCCACTGGGAGCAGAAGGGCTCCTCCAGGCCCTGCCCGCGGAGGTCCCGCAGGCCCTTGAGGATCTGCAGGCACTTGAGGTGGCAGGAGGAGGCCGGGGCCTGCTCCTTCAGCCAGCTCAGCAGCCGCTGCTCCTGCCTCGAGGCGTTGAGGCCCCAGAGGGCCTCGGGAGCCGGGGGTGCCTGCGGGCCCTCGGGCGGCAGGGCAGTGAGGTAGAGCGCATCGCCCAGAGGGATGGCAGG
>JAAGNO010000298.1:0-14073 GCA_033439905.1 Ceryle rudis
GGGGGTCAGTAACTGGGGGTCAGTAATTGGGGGGGATGAGAAGGTGGGGGGGAGGGCGTGGGGGGGGGAGGGAGGGGGGCTGGAGGGGTGGGGGTAGGGGGGGGGGGGTTGGGTGTGTAGGGGGGGGGGGGCAGTCGGAGGAACGACGCATGACACAGAAAAATTGGAAAAAGAAATCTCTAGATTTGAGTGAAGGGGAGGAGAGGAGAGGCATGGTAGTGTGTATGCTGTGGTGGGGAAAAATACTGGAAGATAGTAGACACAAGTTTGGAGATAGTTTTGCGGGCATAATGGTAAGTAACACGGAGAGCTTGTTATGAAGCTGATGTGAGTGCTGATCTTGATAGACTGTGAGTCTTGTTGTGTTCTTCAACTCTCACAGCCTGTGAGCGCTAAAGCTTTATCCTCTTGGTACATGGGTCGACCGATGGAAATAACGTTACAAGTGCTCATGCTAGAAATGATTTCAGGAATATCTTTTTTCTATAGTTTCATTTGCATGTGCCAAAGAAAGAGAGAAGCGGTTGTACTTAGAGAGGAAGGGCTCGATCCCCTTCAATATATCATGGATGGTAAATGAATGCCCAGCCGTGGAGGTGTGTGGGAAGTGTTATGGGCACGTGGAAAAGGAAGGTGTGCACCAGTGATTTTCAAGACGTGATTCTCAAGAGTGCTGAGTAGCTCCTACACAGTTGTGCGGATTTGGTGGTGCCCAGAATATCTGATAAATTACTTCAAAAGTTTAACTACAAGAGAAGTTTAGAAATCTAACAGTCTTGGGAGAGGAAGGATAAAAGAAATGGATAAATGAATTAAGCTATTAGCAGAATCTAATTTTATCAAGGAGGTAACCGCAGCATTTTTTTCTTATGAAATGAAGTTCCAGACGGGGCATGAGTTCAGCTATTTGGAATTATGATATAGTGAAGTGAAGGAAAAAGAGTTGTTTAAATCAGGAAAGGAGAACATAATTGCTGAATGAGAAATGTAATGTAGACAGAACTCATCTAAACGGAGTTTTCTGTGCGGACTATGACTTGCAAGAGAGAAGATTTTTAACAGTTCCCTGTTGGACAAAGAACAGATAAGAGAACTCTCAAGATTAGTGTGCTTTTTTTAAAACATAAATCAATAAAAATTAAAGGGAAGAAGCTTCTAGTTGGACAGTCTATCAACTGTATCCCCTAATGCTTATTTGGGAAATTATTTCATTTCAGTATATTTATAGTGAAGAGGAAATGCATTGGAGGAGTTTGGTTTAGCCGAGGATTTAGTAGAGAACTCAGTTTAGTATGTGCTAGTTTGTTAAAAACCTACATGGACAGGTATTTTAAAGGGGATATAAATCTTTCCTGCTCCTTATTACAGTTCTTATTCCTGATTTTACAGTATAGTTTGTTTCTGTTTGACTATGAAGTCAACCTATGACAGGAGGTGAATGGTGAACTGAACTTGTCCCTTTGCAAAGGACTTGGATACAATATAAGCTTACATGAATCACTGCAACTAGCTTCAAGCGGGCAGTGAAAGTCTCCTTTGCATCATAGTTATGAAGAGATGAAATACAATGTAATAAACTACTCTAAGTACAAGCTCAGCGTTTCAAGCATTTGTGTCTTTGTGGCAGTGGGAATGTCATCCCAGCAAAAGAAAACAGCTTTTCCTCTCTTGCAAATGGGCTTCATCAGAGTTCAAACCTTGCACGTGTTCAAAGCTTGTGCTGTTGCATGCTTCAGAGCAGAAAGAGTAGAACCAAGTAATTTGGGGAAGGGAGAAAACTGTCCTTAAAAAACTGACTTCTGGTTATTCTTTGCACCCTATGCAGAAAATATTTTATAATATTATGACAAATATTCCTTTGGAAATGGATTTTGAATGCTGCACACCAAGGAATAGCATAAGTTGGAAAAGTGAAACACTGATAGAGAAGTGCTGTAACTGGAATGGAAATTTCTTGATTCCTCTGGACTCTCTGTTACTAGTCCTGTACAGTGATGTTTATAAGCATTAGGTTCAAAGTCTCTCAAGATAATATTGCTGAAGACAGAGTTATGTGCAGCTATATCTGTGTAAACTGAATCATACTTGTGTAAACTGAGAGTCAGTCTTGCATAAATGTTGTTCAGCTTGTGCACATTAATTACAAAAATGCTAATTCAAGCACCACTTGTAGGCAAAGTGAGAGCAGCAGAAAAGCTGTTCCAGGTTTCACTTGTTTGTGCCCATGAGCATTTGGCTCAACTGTAGGTAAATGTGTAGGATTAAACTGTGTGCAGTTGCCTGGAGATAGGTTTGCAAATATGTCTAATTGGATTTGTGTTACCGAGGAGGCAGGGGAAAGGTCATCAGCAGAACTGGGCAGAGTTGGGACTGGATGGCCCCTCACCATCAGGGGAGAGCGTTGAGTACTGCTGGCAGTCCTGTCATCCACCAGAGCCTTATGGCTGGCTTCTTCAGCAAGCTGTCCCCTCCTTGTGGGGGAGTCTCTCCTCCAGAGCCACCCCTGACAGAGTGGCCATCCTGGGCCATTGCCTTAAAGCCATCTGTTCCCAAAGAAGTCTCCAAGCAGACTCTTCCTCTCCTGCACAGCCACTTCCTGAGCTCTGGGCTGTGTTTGGTGAGATGGTCTCCTACAAGACAGTACGTTATAGAGGGGGAAATTGTGTCGCACCAGCAGTGAGTGCCACTGTTGATGTGCTGCATGTAGAAACCATGTATTTCTCCTCTCTGTCCGCCATAACCTTGCAATTCACTGCCCCATTGCCATGACAAGAGAAATCAGTACACTAAGCAAAGACTTAGTGACAGTTGAAACTCTCCCTGCACTCTGCTCCTTAGGAACTGTTTAGTTTTATATTTCCTTAGCTGGCAGAGAAGCATCTGGGGATGCTGGCTTATGCTCAGTACCTCTTAGAGCCTTCCAGTCTTTGCTTGGATCAAACCCAGCTTCTTTCCCATGTTCAGATGTTTCACTGGTGAACTGGCTTCTCTTTCTCTAACTGTGTCTGTCTCAAACACGCTCGCTCTCTCTCTCTCTGCCTATTTGTCTGTCTCTTGTCCTCCCTTGACCTCCTTAGGCTAGTAATTTTACTTCATTTTCCTCTCATACAAATTTTATTACGGCTCTTTGATTTTCTTCTACCTGCTCTTTACTTATTGAAGTTGAAATTAATCTACATATTGATCAGTCATGTCAAGCCATAATGTGTTTTCTCACCTGTGTTAGTGTGGCTGTAAAGCTTTACAAATTGGGAGGAAGTGGATTTTTCTCTTGTACTGTTGCTGCCAGTTCTGAGGCAGTACATTAGGACTTGGTGTGACTCTGAAGTTGCAGGTTGACCCAGATTTGTTACAGTTTTGGCCATAGCTTGATGTATTTTACAGTGGACAGCATTTACAGTGGAGTATGAAGGCTGGATGGGATCTTCGACTGGATCAGTGATTGAGATTGCAAACAGTCAATGAATTCATGCTTTTCCTCAGCTAAGAAGCACCAGACTCTAAAATCTGGATGTTAGTTTGGAGCTGGTTTGTCCCGTATGTCTTACGATATGAAATTTAGCAAAGTTTAAGTGTAAAATATGTTATTTTAAGTACTTCTTTAAGACAGTTTTCATTAATAATGAAACAAGCATTGCAGAGAAGGAAGTTGGATCCATACATCATTCTCTTTTTCATTAGAAACCATTTTCTCTCATTCTTGATGCTTACCTCCCATTCAGAGGATCTATAAGACCCTGAGGAAAATCGGGATCCATGATTTGGATCAAATAGGTTAAAATTCAGTCTGAATTTGATGCAAGAGAGAAATGATTACCAGAGCCACGTGTCTAGTAATTTCTGGCTAAATAAACTGATACTGACTTTAAGAAAATCGTGGATTGGTCCAAATCTCAGTTGAAGAGCTAGAGTATCTGATTCATACAGTGAGACTGCAGCTGAGGTATAGTAAAGAGGAAAATATGCCTTCCTGCTGCTTAATGCAGACTGGAAGCTGTAATGAGGAAGCAGATTTATTTGTTTAGGAGAGGTCAAATGGTGTTAAAACATAACTATTACTCACTGTCCCAGACCATAAAACTCAGTGGATTGTCTTGCTCCATTTTTCTCCTAATAACTTCATAGCACTTTGTTGAGGAGACAACCAACAATAGGTAACTAATAAAATGGAACTCCTCAAGCTTAGTATCGTAATGAGAACATTCAGAAGATGCCAAAGAAAAAGTGTGTGGGGAGAGGAACTCCCCCCCCCATCTGCTCCTATTTAAAAGACTCTGCATAACATAACTAGCAGCAGGTCTGCTGCATTCATTGTGGGACGTGGAGGTACTGCCAGGAAGATTGGTGCTCCCTGGAAACTAAAGAGGGGGGAGGTCTATCTGCTAATGATGTGGATTTTGCAGGTGCCCGGCAGTAGCAGTTGCTCCTGAGGGAGCAGAGGGGTTTCTCTGTACAATCCCTCCCAGTTCCTTCAGAGAAGGGCTTCTTGTGGCCCTCAGTTGTGAGGGTTACAGGAAGCTGGATAACCAAGGTGGGGGGAGGAGGAGGTGGCCTTTCTCTCTGAGTGCGTGTGCCCCTGTGAATGGGCACTTTCTGCCTTGCAGCCCATCCTCATTTGTAGAGCTGGTCTATTGCTTTTGGAAGCGAGCTTTGCTGTTTCATCAAACTTTGACCTCTTTCCAAAAGAGTGACCCATGGCTCATATTAGACAAATAACATTTTTTTTTCTCACTGTTAATCTGGTTCATGCATTTTGTGACTATGAACAGACCCAGTAAGTGCTCTTACCAAGGAAACTATGCAGGATTTTCAGCACTGTATGACTTAAAGCCTTTTGATTAAAATTGTGCTTTAAACTTGCTCTTGGAAAATGTATGTGGAACTGTGATAGAGTTTTTACCTCCTGTTATCGTTTGATACCACAAACATTGACGTCTAGTCTGAAGAAATATTTCAATAGTGTACGTTTGTTTCAATACAGTGCATTCTCATCTGAAATCCCGTAGGTTTGGAGAGATACTAATGGCTATTTATCAGAGACTGTTTTCCATTTCCATTATGTTTCCTATTAGAAATTTAAATTTACTCTAGCACTAGCAGTTATGTTGCTTCATACTGTAAGAATTTACTTCTTGAATTGCTTTGTAAGATGCCACATATGTTGTTTTTTAATTCGAGGGACCAATCTGAGGGATAAATATATATTTATGAGGGCACTTAATATTTCTTCGAGGACCAAAGCTGAAAATTGTCTTTAAATCAGAGTAAAATTAGTTTTACTGTCCTAAAACAATGTCTTACCTCTTCAGTATGATTACCTATTTTCCCCGTAATTCTCTTTTCCCCAAAGCAGTGTGTGTAGCTATTTAATGCTTATTTAATGATGGCAGGTTGGAATATAATTATTCAGCCATTGAGCTTTTGAACTGTTGCCTTAAGAATAATAACGTGATTAGGTTTTCTATTAATGTCCAAAACCAGTGGCATATTTCATTACTAGCGAGTTGGTACTGTTTTGGTATGTGATGGCAAGGCAGCGGGGTGGTCTGTCCTGCCACGGATCCCCGTAGCACAACCTTGTTCTGAGCTAGCTCATGGAGAGCCAGTGGTGGTAAATGTAAAGGAACAGGTTTTTCTTTGAGTATGTGGCCAAGCCTTTGTATGAAATCTGGAGACTTTTCCTGTTCGATATGTGTATGTGGTTGGCAGTGCATTTATGGATACTTGATTAATAAGAGTAATTTAAAATAGCATAGAGCTGCTGGAAAGTATAAAGTTCCAAACAGTATCAGGTTCATGTGACTTAATAGTTTATTGCAAATGAAATTTAGCAATGTTACACAGTTGCATCAAAACTGTGGGTGGGTTGGCTGTGGCCGCCTACCCGATGCCCACCCAGCTGCTCTCACTACCCGTGTCCACAGGACTGGGGAGAAAATAATATCTGCTCCAGCACCTCCTCCCCCTCCTCCCTCTGACTTTGCTGCTCTCAGGGCTGTTTCTCGCACCTTCTTCCTCACCCTTTGCTGCCCGGCACCATGTTGCCCCTTCTCAAATGCACCTTCAGAGAGGCAGTGCCGGCTGCACTGCTGGGCTCAATCGTGTCCTGAGCGGGGCTGTGGTGGAACCAGCTGGGAGCAGCTGGGACCAGCATGGGGCAGCCCCAGCCTCTCCTCACAGAGGACCCTGCAGTACCTGGGCACTAATACCCGGTACCAAAACTGAAGGGATCTACTGGCTCATTGAATTAATTACCTGTAATTGCAGGCAAGCATGTTTAGGTCAGAAGGTTTGTAAGGATTTTATTCTCTAAGTTCCATATGCCATAAAGAGCATGAATGTACCAGAGGTCTCTTGCAGAAGACCAAAGTCAGCAACCTCTGCCTGTTCCAGGAAGGTGGTGGGAAGGGTCACTACTGCTCTGCATTCCTTAGGGTGCCCAAATACCAGACTGGACCCCTCAGGTGTCGTTATCAGCCAAAGTGTCACATTTTACCCAACATCTCCTGAATGGCGGTGTCAACCTGTGATGCTTCTGATTGAAGTGAGTTCCATATTCCTCCTCTTGTCAGAGAGACCAGCTTTTGTGTGGAGGCGGGGAGAGTCCTGTGCTAGCTGCGGCAGGATGCAGAGTGGGAAGGGCAGCAGCAAAGACAAACGTGCAGTCAAAATTAAGTAGTGTTTAAAACTCCTCCCCCACCACCAAATACCCGAAAATCAAACCCCAGGGACTCGGAGCATAGTCTAGGAAACTATTCCTATCCCTTCAATAACTTTCTCAAACCTCATGTGAAACAGCTCAGGGCCCTTAATGGCTAAGCTGTTTAGAAGGCCATTCCAGAGCTGTGCTCCCTTCCTAGGCTTACAGTTGATGATGACCGTGATCAGTCATTTAACCTTGTACAGGTGGTATCCTTCCCTTAAATAATTCGTCTTCCTCTTAATTTTTATGCCCGAATATATTTATAAGTTCACTGTATTATTTCTGGGCCTATTTCTAAATGTCATTTTACATGCCCCTTCCAGATGGCCGACACAAATTGTGGAATTGGCCTTAATGAGATTAAAAGCATGAAGCCATAAGCCATTCGAAGTGCATAGAAGACATTTGAACTGCAGAAGCACTACATATTCTAAGACTTTCTAGTATCATTATTTTTTTAGTCTTTAGCCTGTTTTAGAAGAGCAAATAGTTTACAAACCCAGAGAATCAAATACCACTAACACCCTTTCTTATGGTGCAGTAGTCAAAAGTTAAGTTCTGGCTGCTTTTAGGAGAAAATCCTTTTGTTGACAAGCCTGGAGAAAGACATTCAAAGAAAGTCTGAGTGGTCACAGGGCATAGGAGGCCTTCAAACTCCAACTTTTTAATCCCTCCTATCGAAGACTTAGATGGAATACATTTCCCTGAGAGAAAGCCACCTTTGTTATGGTTTTGAAGGGACTTAATTTGTTTCATAGATTTATTAATCCTTTAGAAGAACAAATCTATGCATTAAACCACAGTTGTTACAGGTAAGCCTTCTTCTTTGTTCTACTTTCTTCGATTTTGTTTAGAACCATTCCATACAATTTTGGCACTATTATTGTTAATTAAATAATTGCAATATTAGTGCTTTAGGCAACGTGAGGATCTAATTTTCAGTGGTGTTACTTTACTGCTGTAATTTGAAACATGCAAAGTATGTTTTTGCAGGATAACATAGGATTCATTCATTATTCCAGACCTTCCTTTCACTGCAATTGGGTATTTCCTTTTTCTTCCTCAATATTTGTTTGTAAACCGAGCGGTGTTGACTTTGCCTGCAAAACAGTTGTCCCCATGTGCCATAGATTTTTAAGAGATAAATTTACTGTTTCAGAATGTTTAGTAAAACAATGAACTTGAATCAAATAATGAATAGTCATGGCTATCAAAATTTTGCATACCATGAACTTGATGATATTACCATCATCAATCAGGGACTCAAGTCACTAATCATAAATACTTGTTGCTGTGCTCAGCAATAGGCTGTTGAACAACCACAGACGGAAATATTTGCATAAACCATTTGCTGTATATTCCTGTATAATCAACTCATTTGCACATTTTTTTTCTCCTTTAGGGGCATATTTGCTATCAATAAGGAATGTTAACTTTGCAGAGAGTCAGTTGTGATTGTCTTGCCCATATCTCAGTGCAGGACTATGCACACTGAAGCGTAGTTTCATACTGAGATTCCAACACCAGTCAGGGGCGATACATCTGCTTTAGGTATCTTTGTGAGATTGTGTTACTGGGAGTCTAGCAAAAGCTATAGCATATGCAGTAGTAATTGATTTCATATGTCCCAGCATTGTAAGAAGTTCCAGTGGGTTATTTAATTAAACCACAAAAGGTCATAGTATATCCACAGATCTACCATGCTTGTAGTGTTTTGTTTATTGATCAATAATTTCATGTCTGGTATTCTTAAAATGATTTAAAGTCACCACATATTTTTAACCAGTACATCCTGTCAGATTTATCTTAAAAATCATTAATATTTTTCACAAATAACTACCATTTTGCTGGTGGAAAAGAACTGCTGCAAAGGCAGTCAGATAGGTGAGGAAGTAATAAAGCACACTACTTAGTGTGCTGTAATTGGGTGTCAGTGCCAATAAGATTATTTAGTTTAGTCATTGCAAAATTTATTTTAAATGCCTGTGACATTTAAACTGTTCATTTATACACCAAGCCCATTCTATTCTAATTGTAGTATCAGTCTGTACGCTGCTTTTAAAAGGCTAGAGGCCAATGAGATGCTTATTTGAAAAAAGCACTTAATTTCTCTCTGGGTCCTAAATCTCTCCCCCTAAGCCATAGTCTGAGACTGTAAGAGAAAGTGGTGCCGGCTAATGGCATGCCAGGTATTAACTGCTGTAATCATTGAGGCTGTCATTCCATTACACCGGGCACAAAAAGCATAGCAATTTTTGTTAATCACATTCCTATCTTAGCTTCCACATTTTGTTAGTGTTGGGTTTTTTAATAGCAAAACGTATAATTGAGTTGATGATTTTTATCTCTTAGAGAAAAATATAATTAACATGGTGAACTAGTGCTGCTGTGGAACAGAAAAAATCTGCAATGACAAGATGACAGATAGTAAGAACTTTGGAAAGGAAATAATATAAATGCAGCTGGCTTCTCTGTAGCCATTTCCTTTTGTTGCGTCCACACTATGAGGAGGTTACTGCACTTGTTTAGGATGCAAACAGGAATACTGAAATATTTTTGCTTTTCCTGTGTCTTTTATTTTGAAGACGTCTTGGCAGCAAAAGGCAAATTGATTTTTAGATTTCAAATGATCTTCTGTAGGGGCTGTATCGCCTTGCGGTCCTGATCAGTCTGTATGCTTATGCTCTGCATACCTATGGAAATCATACACAGATTTTAAGAACTTTAAATTCCATAGCCTTGTTAGATTTGTTTTCTTGAGCATCCATTCATTTACCAGCTTTCCACAGCTATACAAACATTAAACTCATTAAACTCTTTAGGATTTTTTGTGTGTGTGTGCTTTAATTTTATAGGTCTGCTATGGTGCTAACAGATCCTCTTTTAAATGAAACAGTTACATCCAAATCAGATTTTTAATTCTGTTTATGGCATTATTCAAGAAAACTTTATCTTAACAGATGACTGTGTAAGAGCTGACGGAATATGTGCTAGATGCCGGTTATAATAAGAAATTAAGTTTATAGAAATACTCCTTTTCCCATCCTATTTTAAGTGAAATGAGAAAACTGATCGTTCATGTGGAAAATAAAGTATCTGAACAAAGAAAGACTCCTTCACTCTTTACTTTCTTTCAGCATAAGCTGCAACTCCCGTTTTGGTTTCATCTGCACTAAGAGTAAAGACATTATATTGTTTTCTTTCTCTATTTTGACATCATGTACCTCCCTAGTTAACTAATTGGTTGGTTTATTCCTTAAATCAAAACTCTGTTCATGTAAGTTCCTCTTTTGTAGTAGAAAATCCCAGGTAAAAGGTTTTGGTCCATATTCAGGGTAAATAAAAGGACTCCTATTGCCTTCGGTCAACAGTATATTAGGTGTGTGTTTGGAAAGGATCCGAAAGGTTCCACAGTGGGCAGCACCGATAGTGTTCTGATTTACCTTTAGGCCTTTTACGTTCAAGAAGTTGCTGGAAAGGTCCATGATATTTAACTGTACTATGGTATTATCAACTTGTTACTGTTGCCACCTTCTTTTTTGTTCAGGGAGGACTGGTGTTCCTGTCCTTTCTCTTTTGGGAGCACTTCATGTAATCATCTCCCTTCAAACCATTCTGGCAGTGTAGAGCACTCTGCAGTACTGCGTCACATAAAATGTGGAGGTGATGAGCTGAGTTCCACTGCATCTTCTACTATTGATTTAGCTACAGCAGAGACAGGAGCAGACTCTTAAAACTCCAACTTGCAATACATCATTTTTTTCTGATGTTGTGCCCTAATGCAAAGGGAGTGCATTACTCCTTCCCTAGCCTACAGTGATATCTCGTAGTGTTACAACTGTGCAAAATGCATTTTCCCCTCACTACAAAGCCTCTCTGGAAAGCACATCAGACATGTGATGATAAAGGGTGTGTGGAAGGTTTGACCTTGCTGCCAACTTTTTTTATTCTTCCCAGAGAGCAAGGATTGCTCTGAAGTGTTTCTTCCCACTTTGATAATTTCTCCCTATCCCTAACAGCTTGCAGTAGGTCATTTGTGCTTCCTTCATCCTTCAGTTTGTTTTGTGCATTGCACCACAAGGTAGGCAAAGAGGAAACATGGAACATTTGCGATCACATTGTAAGAACAAACCTCTTGTTCTTATGCAAACGTAACAGAGGCCTGTGTGCATTTTGAGGCAATGTAAACTACTTTTGGAAGTAGTCACAGTTAAAAACTTACAGAAACCTTAGACTCCATGAAAGGCAGAGCTGGCAATGCTGGCAGTGCTCTTGGTGACATGTGGCAGAGCTCCAGTAACTTTGCAGGCATTCTATGAATTCACAATGATGATTCACAATTCACAATATGATTCACAATGATGAATTCACAATGATTCACGATCTGCCCTGCATTTCTACAGCCAGAAGACCAACCCAAGAGAGCTACTTGTCCTGCCTCTTTTGCGTGTACATTTTTAACAAGTGAAGACTTTTTTTTTTTTTTTCATTTAGTACAACTGGCTACAACTTAAATACTGCATTACACATGTGCTCACATCTGTAGACTATGTCAAGACAATGTCCAATAAGATTTTGAAACAACCGAGTCAAGGTTCAGGTTACCTGATAAATAGGAATTTGATTCCCTGGGCCATATGCATTAGGATTTAGAATTTAATTACATTATTGAATTAAGTTTTTACAGTAGATTTTTCACACTTGATTTTGTTGATTGAGGCTGCTCTGGTAGTGACACCAGCTCCGCACGGAGATAATAGACAGTTGCTGGTAAACCACTTATCTGCAACTGGCACAGAAGTTGGAAAGTGGACTATAAACAAGACAGGATATTTTAGCAAAGAGAAAGGATCATTAGGATTGTCTCATGGCGAAAGCAGCTGCCCACTCTCATAAAGAATGAATTTGACTCCTACCCATGCTGCAGATGTCCAGTGAGATCCATTGCCTTCAAGATGGTCACTGCCTCTGAAAGCCTAATTTTTGGATGCCTGAATTGGAGTTTTGAGGTCTGGTCTGCCAAATACAGTCACTCACAGCTCTGATTAACATCAGTGGAAGCTTTATTTAAAACACATAAAAAGCTATGAAACCCACATCTTTCTCCCACTGTCCTGACAGAAAGTCAGGTGATGACCCGATAAAAAAATAATTCTAACTCAGTACATTAATTTGGTAACATTACACAGTTGAGATGGTGATCTTACCCCGAAACTTGACAGTATAATTTGATATAACGCAGTTTTGTCATCTCTGGCTACAAGCAATAATTAAAGAAGATGACTGCTTGCTTGAACTAGGGGAAATTCAGAGAGACAGAAACAAATTCACACCAGAATTCAATACCTTTCTAACGGAAGGCATGATGTTGCAGTAATTGTCTTTTGCTTACCAGGAGAGCTCACCCTGCAAGTGTATAGTCAGCCTGTGGAAGTTTTCAGCTGACATCTTTTCAAACTGTATCTGCCTTTCAAAATGATCATATTTAGAGATGTCACTGAATGTCTTTCTGATGTTGACTTTTCATTGCTGTTTACAAGTCTCTGAAAATAGGAACATACGTAGGCTTGCTCTGTGAGTTGACATTGTTGGGCATAGTGGATGGCTAAATCAGGGGGAGTGTTGGCAAAAATTGAGAGAAAAGTTATAGGAATGTTACATCACTAGAAAATTTTAAGTGTAATAATAATATTGGATTGCAAACAAATATTTTTGGACTTTTGTCACCTGCAGTTGTAATTTCTGAAAGTATTAATCATGGATTGTTTCTAAGACAAACCCCCAGAATATAAAGCTTTGGGTATAGTTTTCCATGTTTTCACATCTATTTGTGGTTTGACAGTTGAGGGCTTAATTTTTCCAACCAAAAGACAAAATATGACTTGTGATTATGATTTACTGTAATCTAGAAAAATACCAGTTTTCACTGTTCCTTATATGATTTTTGTCCCTTCTTACCAACGCATTCTCAGCTCTCTGTGTCTAGTGAAAAAGATACTTGAGGTTTCTTGTGTCCCCTGTCCTTGGGAAATGTGACTCGGCCATCAATAAGTCAACAGCTGCTATATCCTGATAACCTCGATTAGTGTGGCAAGACCATTTTATCTATGTCTAAGTGTGTGCATATATCAAAATCTTAAATGTAAGAGTCAGAACTATTTGACTAAGATTGGCATAATTGCTACATTTTCTGAAAAACTTAATGACCATTAAACCTGAGTCTAATGGATTGACTAGAATGTATATAGAGCAATGTCCTCATGGAAAGTTTTGTTCTGTGAGTAGCTTCTTGTCTTTCAGTGGAATCGTTAGCAATGGTTTGAATGTTTGAACTCACATTTTTCTAAATTCTTTTTGTGTTTCCATTAATTTCATTGTCTAATCTTGAAGAAACTAGCTTTATATTTCCCGTCTTCATGCCATAACAGGTTACCTCATTTCAAAAACATAAGTCATTGTTGATGACACTCTTCTCTCAGTATGTAAAAATACTCAAGGAGTGTTTGTGTAATGGAAACTTCTAGACAAAGATAACTTTTGGAAATACTACTTGATCAGTAAGGCTTATTTTTTAAATCTTTTAAGAAATTGATATGGCTGGTCATGGAGGGGACCTAAGAAGTCTTCATGAGGAAAAGAGATTGATAGAGTGGAGACTGAGGAGGAGTAAGAATGCAGTAATCTTATATGTGTTTTCTCTGCAGTTGATTTTGTAACACATTATATTCACCGAATCCAAATAAATTATTACTTAATATACTTAAAGTATCTGGAAACCTTAGAGGCTGATGTATTTTGTTGTTAAAATCTCAGGCAATCATTTTTCAAAACTAATGTTTAATGTTTTCATTATGTCTCAGGTTCCCAGTCTGAACCTCCATCATGCAGTGCCAGTTCCATCACTTGCCCTTCTGCCTGCACCTGCAGCAACAATGTAGTGGATTGTCGAGGACGGGGCTTAACAGAAATTCCAGCCAACCTGCCAGAGGACATTTGGGAAATGTAAGTGCCATGTAATGCACCATTCTTTTCTGTTTTTAGTCTGTGTCATAGCCTCCTGTGTGGAAGAGAGGCACATGTTTTGAAAACTCTTCTGAGCGGTTATCAGGTATACTGCACTTGGCCTCTTTGCTTTCGTTCTTTCGCTCTAAGGGCTCAAACCATTCTTTAAGGTAAATTAAGATATTGTTTGAATTTGCCCTACCCCAAAGCAAGTTGAAGTTCTTGGCATATTATGTTCAGATTGTGTTTACATTTTACAAAGCTGGGATTACATTTCTATAGTCAGGAAAAGGGTTACAGAAGAGTCTCAGCCTCAAAGCCCTGTACACTTGCCCTCCCAACCTGTACGCAAAACTACAAAAGAGGAT
>JAAGNO010000301.1:0-33303 GCA_033439905.1 Ceryle rudis
GGGGGAAATGTTGGAGAGACACCTCGATGCTGTGGAGCGCTGCTCGGCAGTGGCCAAAACACCGGTGTGTTGTCAACGCCTTTCTAGGCACTGTACAAATATTAGCGGTGCTATGATCTGGGGTGGGCAATGTGAATGAAGGATTTCTATACACCTAAGGGCATGAATATATTAAAACATGGTCACTGCTACTAAAATATTGAACATTTCCTGTGCTGGAAAAAGTTACAAACTCTTTAGTCCAGCTGGCAGCAGGCCATTTCTAGCTGCCTTGTTTTTGCCTTAAAACTTGTCGTTTCTGGGAAAAAGAAATATCTTGAATCTTCAAAGCCTGAGGAAACATCAAAACAATAAGTAAAGGAGAGATGGAAAGATTAAATACGCAGATAAATGTCTACATCTCTTGGGGCTTGTCTAAACAAGGAAGCTATTTCACAATGAGTGAGGGTGTGAGCTGAAGCACAGCAGCTCTTCTGTGCTACCTCCACCCCCAGCAGGGACTCCCTTACTTTGCTCTGTTTCAGAAAATCTAAGTTTTGCACAAAGGTGCCTGAGTTGAGTGCTTCCCATTGCTATGGCTCCGTCTTTACTCCATCTGTTGGTGTTCAGGCCATCTCAGTGGAGTGCTCTATAGATGTGCCTTCTTTCGGTTTGATTCATTAATTAAAGAGAGTGCCTGTGTAATTCCTATTTGACACAACAAATTATGCTTGATAGGATGATCTAAAGAATTATTCCAAATCATAAAATGCGTCCTAAGTACATTTTCCATAGTCACAGAAGAACAGGAAAGTGTATTTTGGGAAGGACTGCTGGAGGCCATGTGGTATTTTAAGTTGCCCCATTGCAAGTCTTGCTCTTAGTCACTCTCCTGCACCTATAGACTTTGGTTCATATTTGTAAGGATGAAAAACTGGAAATGATATGTACAATTTACGTCTCATTCATCCTGCTGGACCTCAAAACAGGGCTAGCCTTGCGGGTGGATAGGGTTGCTCAGGTCTCTGTTCAGAACAGCACTGGAAACCTCCAAGGAAGGAGATCTCCCAGCCTCTCTGGGCAACCTCTATGTTCATATCCATTGTCAATCTGGCATTGGTCACATTTTTCAAGACTTATGCAGGTACAAGACTACTGAGACATCTGATGTCTCAGAATCCGTTAGTGAAGGAAAAGGATTCTTGTCAGTATGGAGAGGAGGAATCAGTGATGAGCCAATCTGGGCCACTATCTATCCACCTTAAGAGACATGTCTCCACCTCTAATGCAACGCAGAAGTTTATTTTGTTAGTAAGAGAGTGTGTCTGCGTGAAATTCTACACCTTTTGAATCAGATAAGGACAAAGAGGAAGAAGCTACCACCTCTGAGGGTGGGGTCGCAAGGTGCATTCATCATCCTAAATTAAAGAATTGTGCAGAGGGCTGTGTCATGACACCATGGAAGATACACCATTAGCTATGTAAATGGAGGCGTAGAATTGAGAGGTATGTAAATAGCTCCTAGGGAGTGATGGAGAGACACCTTACCCACTTGTCCCTCAGCTTCCCAGTGCCAAACTGGTCGTTGGTTCCAAGGAGACGAGGAATTGGTGATGTTTTCAGGGCTGCTCCATTGCAAGTCTCGCCCTTAGCCTCTCTCCTGCACCTATGGGCTCTAGTTTGTATTTGTAAGGATGAAAAACTGGAAACAATGTGTACAGTTTACGTCTCGTTCATCTTGCAGCCTTGTGTTTAATATAGGGTGGGTGATGAGGGCTTCAGAAAGGAGACAAGAGACATATTCCAGGCATAGCTGTGTATAAATAGTGCTGAGGAGGTGGTGGCGGTGGAGGCACTAGGACATTTCTGGGCTTCTGCCATGACTGAATGACACAGATGGTTTTCCAGGGAAATGAGTATTTTAGTAATGAGTAGTGAATGTGCTTCGGGCTGGCTGCACCTACAGCCCCGGGAATGCAAACAGTTTAGCAGCAGGTTTGTCAATAAATACCATCTGCTCAGCAGCACTGAATCCAAAACACGGCAGAACCTACCTTACCGGTGGCAGTTGTTTTGCTAAATAGAGGTGAAATAAAAATCACTAATAAATAATGTGGGTTTGGGGTTTTTTTTCCCTTTAAATACTGTGATTATGATCTAAAAATTCTAAATTTATGCAAGCTTGTTCAGTCCCAGTTGAAATCTGTCGCAGCCTTCCGGCTCCTGACAAGAGGTGAACCCCTGCCCCAGCCTGTCACTCTGCAAGGGCACTGACAGTCCTTTCTGCCTGGCTCCCTGCTTTTCCTGAGTTTTGCCAAAGCAGAGTGTCTTGGGAGTCTTTACTGCTGTCAGATGTGGCTGAAATTCACTACTGGATGCAAAGGTTTCTAGGAGAAATATGAAACATGAGCCTCATCTAAAAAGCCTAAAACCAGAATGAATTTCAATGCTAATTTTTAACTGAGCAGAAACACAAGAGAAACCCCCACCCCTGCACTGTTGTCCAACTTGGATTTATGGGTATCATATTCTGCCAGTCTCTTTTAAAGATCTTTGTTTCCCTCTCTCTGAGTTGTATAATGTTGATAAGAAGTTTAGCTCCAGAACGGGGACTTCCTACAGCTGAATTAATCCAAACCTTGCCTGACTGCAAAATACAAAAAGATCAGATCACGAGTGCGTTGTTGGAGATGGTCTGGCTGAAACTCAGACTTGGCATTGGGTCTGAATCGGGTTTTTAGTGCAGGATCAGAGAGAATTGCAGGGAGAGACAGATCTGAATAAGAGATAGATCTGAATAAGAAGCAATTTAAAATAATAAGTTAAGAGAAAGCTGTAGTGTAAAAATAATGAATCAAGGTATAAAAGCAAAGATGCAAAGGACTTGGAGTTTGTCACCTTGTGTACGGAAGGACAGAAGTGACATAGAAAAAGAGATGGGGGAAATATTATGTATCGTAAGAAATAAGTAGGAAGTAAAAAATGCTTCAGTAAACATATTTATTGAACTTTATCTGCACTTACTACATTTTAAGAAGTGTGTGTCCAGCAGGTCAAGGGAGGTTCTCCTCCCCCTCTGCCCTGGTGAGGCCACATCTAGGGTATTGTGTCCAGTTCTGGGCTTCCCAGTTCAAGAGAGACAGGGAACTACTGGAGATAGTCCAGTGGAGGCTACAAAGATGCTGAGGGGACCGGAGCATTCTGTGCTGAGGATAGGCTGAGAGCCCTGGGGCTGTTTAGCCTGGAAAGACTTAGAGGGGATCTGATCAATGCTGACCAATACCTAAAGGGTATGTGTCAAAAGGATGTGGCCAGACTCTTTTGAGTGATTCCCAGTGATAGGACAAAGGTCAAGAGACACAAACTGGAACCCAGGAGGTTTCACCTAAACATAAGGAAAAACATCTTTCCTGTGAGGGTGCCAGAGCCTGGCCCAGGCTACGCAGAGAGGTTGTGGAGTCTCCTTCTCTGGAGAGATTCCAAACCTGTCTGGACACTGCAATGCTGGGCCCCCTGCTCTGGATGACCCTGCTAGAGCAGCAGGGTTGGACCAGATGATCTCCAGAGGTCCCTTCCAACCCCTACCATGCTGGGATTCTGTGATTCTCCATGTAGTCTAATATCTGGTATGGTTTCTGGAATAAAGGAGGGGAGATTTCTGCTTCCAGAAATAAGGTCAGTGCTCAGAAAGCTAAAACATGGCTCCACTGAAAAGCTTGGCAGTAGAAGACACTTCATGGCTGGAGAAGTGGTGCTGAGATTAGTTTGCAGCTTTTCTAGAATGGCAACTGTGCTGGCACAGCCCGCTCCCAGACCCGGGACAGCCCTGGCTCCCGGGGAGGTTCAGCTCCACACAGGGGTGTAGTGTGAGGGCCTGTGAACACCATAAGCCCTGCTAGACTCATCCTGTATTGATCCCTGATAAAGCCCTTTCCTCCAGGACCATTGAGAGACATTGAGTAGCAATCAGTTTTGTTTCAGAGATGGTTTTGGAGCCCACAAAATGCACAAAATCAGAGGCAGTCCCTGGGGTGTTTCAGCCCCTTTCCAAATGCCCTGCAGACATGATTTTTTTGCTCCACAGTGTATGACTGGCCGAAGCCACAAGGTTTTCTCATCTCCTGTCACATGAGGGTAAGTCAGCTTCCTCTGCCCCTTCCTTCCATTCAGCTCCTGCTGAGGAGCGGTGGCCTGGGGCACGGCCAGACACCAGGAGCCCTCTGCCTCTCAGCCACCTCCAACTTCTGCCTCTCAAACTGCTGGTAATGTTTGAACTTTTCAAATTGCTGACTTTGTATAGAGAAGGGAGAAAAGAAAGAGGAAAAGAAAGAAGGGGAAGGAAAAAACAATCTGGAGTCATGCCACAGTTGCAAAAGTGCTGGGAGGCAGAAAAGCAGGAGCCCTGTGGCTTGCACTGCGAGCAGCTCCCTGCTGTTCCTGCCCGTAGACAAACTATTCCCTGCAGGTGTATTGCTGTCAATCATGACGTATCTGAGAAGATTTCTGTATCATTGCTGAAGTACTGCCCTGTAAACTGTTTGGTGAAGAAGCTGCTCTGATTCTTCCTGCTGAGAATTTAACCCCTTTTTTTGACTCCTCTGCTCAACATTACAATTCAGCATTTTTTAAAAAGAGAAAACAAAATAAAGACTACAATGTGATGCAACTGGTGTAATATAATTACTTTAACCTGTTCCAGCTAAGCTTATTACTTTAGGAGTTCATAGGTTTACGAGAAGGGTTTTGAAAAGCAGGAGCTGAGCGAGGAATCTCGTGCAAATTCAGGATCCAAAGTTTAGGGTTGGAAGATTAGTCCTGGTTTAAGGATGGGTGCAGGGGGAAGAGCTCTGTTTTGGCTTCAGAACTGTCCCAGCACGAGCCTTGCTTATTTTCCAGAACCCTCTGTGTGTGTGCACGTCCGCGTGAGCAGTTTTGGTAGGGCCAGTCACTGCTGGCTCTTGCAGGCATGCGACAGAACGTAATCATCATCTGAGAAAGCGGCAGGGCCAGCCCTGCTCCAAACATTTCAGAGGGCTTGAGATGACATCTGACCATCAGCCATCTGAACTGTCACCTTGGCACTCATTTCGGAGGGCCTTTCTGCTATTCAGGGTGCTCACACAAGGGTGTCATGCAGGTGCTGCAGCCATGTGTCTGGGGCTGATTTGACTGTGTTTGCCACAGCCAGGGATGTTTTGGAAACCTTTCCAAGCAGGAGAGTGGAGCCTGGTTTGTAATGGGCTGGGAACTTGTCCATCCCCAGTGAACCGGGCACTGCTGGTTTGAAGAAGTCAAATATTCAGAGCAATCCACGTTGCCCCTCAGAACAGAAAAGAAAGGGGCAGAAATTCAACTTGTGCTTTAGAACAATCTGTAGGTGGAGGATTTAAGCACAAATACTGTCTGAGTGATGAGTGGATTAAGAGCAGCCCTGTGGAGAAGGACCTGGGGGCGTTGGTGGATGAAAAATGGAGTATGAGCCATCAATATGCTCTCACAGCCCAGAAGCCAATCACATCCCAGGCTGCATCCCCAGCAGCGTGGGCAGTAGGTCGAGGGAGGGGATTCTGCCCTTTGCTCTGCTCTGGTGAGACAGCTCTGACACCCCAGCATGAGAAAGACATGGACCTGCTTGAGCGGGTCCAGAAGGGGGACACAAAGATCATCATGGGGCTGGAACACCTCCCCTGTGAGGAAAGGCTGAGAGAGTTGGAGTTTTTCAGCCTGGAGAAGAGAAGGCACCAGGGAGACCTTATAGTGACCCTCCAGTACTTAAGGATGGCCTATAGGAAAACTGGGGAGGGCTCCTTATCAGGGTTTGTAGGATGAGGGGTAATGGTTTCAAACTGAAAGAGGGTAGATTTAGATGAGATATAGGGAAGAAATTCATCACTGTGAGGGTGGTGAGACACTGGAACAGATTACCCAGAGAGGCTGTGGACACTCCATCCCTGGAAGTGCTCAAGGCCAGGCTGGATGGGGCTTTGAGCAACCTGGTCTAGTGGGAGGTGTCCCTGCCCATGGCAGGGGAGTTGGAACTAGATGGTTGTTAAGGTCCCTTCCAACCCAACCCATTCCATGATTCTGTTGGTTTTGTTCTGGCCAGCGATGTCAGCATTTTGGGTGCCTGTTTGCTTTCTGGCTGTGCTTAGAGGTAAGATTTGAAGCTTGGTGGACCCTTGGTCAGGACCAGGAGAGCCATTCCCTACTCTAACACTGAACATTTTAACCACAGACTCAGTAAGCCAGGAGAAGCAAGAAAGCTAAAATCTCCAACATAGTAAAGTTATACAATTTGTGAACCAAATGGGATCTACAATGTTTCTGTCCCCACCAAGGAAGAGGAGCTTACCTGGTTTGGGGATTGGGACAGGGGTGCTGATAGGGCTGCACCATGGCAACAGAGGAAGGAGCCAGCAGCACAGACTCCAAAACCATAGTTCACTGCCAATGAAAAAGAATCTTGTATTAAAACCAGCTTAAAACAGTCCTGGAAATTACAGCCCAGTGGGCATTAGTTTAGTAACAAATGAATGAATGGGAACAAAAAATGGTGATAAACATCAGACATTTAGCTAAGCATGAGTAAATAGGGACAAAGCCTCAGAAGTTTCTAAAGGAAAAGCTTCCATCTCAAAACATAGAAAATGCCTTGAGTGTGTCAGAAGATAAGGGCAAATCAGCACATGCCTTTTATCTAGACTTGGAAAAAGTAAAACATAAAAAGCAAGAGACATGGACAAAGGAACTGAGGCACTTGTGAAACAGCCTTGAGGCATCTCTCTTTGTTACTAGGTGCTCACAAACCTCTGAAAAGCTGATCCTGAAAGGGAGAAATGGAAGTAGAGGTGAAGAGCAGAGAGTTACAAGTGTTTTGAAAGCAAAATGCTTATTTGAATTACCTGTTGTTGCTGATGGAACAAGCACTAAATCAATGTTGTTGAAACACAGTGGATTCAAAATAATCCAGGAGATGGAATTTTTTACAGAAGACAAATATTTTTACACAATATAAAATAAACCCAGTCAAGATACTGGAAACACTAAGGATTTAATCAAAACTGGGTTGTTTACAGAGATAGCTCAGAACACCTACAGACAGATGAGGGGCAGGTCATGGTGGGGCAAGGAGCCTGAGCTGGTGCTGCAGTGGATGCTGTGAGATGGGACAGGATGGGATGGGACGAGATGGGATGGCTCCCCGCTATGCAGCCTGCCTTTCCTTCTTGTCCTTTCGTCTGTTTTTATGGGAAAATGTTGACCTAACAAGCAGCCCCATGTGCTACAGAACTAATAAATAAACTAATAAATACCTTTCTAAAGGTTTGTGCCCGGGGATTGACAGGCTGAGCTCTCCAAGGCTGCAGCACAACTCTGCTGCTTATAAGACATCAGAGAAGCCACCCATTGCCCATGTCCTAACCACAGGAAAAGGTTTAATGGGAGTTCACTCTTCATTAAACACCAGTGAATCCACATAAGAGAGAAACCTTGACTAAAGAGTAGATTTTCTGGTGTTTAATAAGGCACAGGCTCCCATTAAGGCTTTTCCCAGGGTTTAATTCATTCTGTTGACTCTCTTTTCTCAGCCTGATTGCCTGTTCTCAGCAAATTTGCAAAACCATAATATTTTCCAGACATTCACTCCTTTGAGAGCAAGGTGGGCAGTGAGTGCAAGAATTACTGGGGAGGGGATGGGTGGAGTGGGACCTTACAAGGAAAACAAGTTGAAAACCAGATCCCATCAGCCCAGCAGCGCTGGGAGAAGCTGCTGTACCTGCCATGTGGACAACAGAGCTGTGCAGTATTTTTAGAAAGCGGGTCAAGCAGACAGTGCCATGTTCCTTTCTGGACTCTTGCCTCCTTTTCACACAAGCCATTGTCATCGCAGAGGTGAGAATGGGTGTACAAAATAGCAGCAGTAAAAGAGCTGTTTAACCAGCATGGCTACGGAGGTGATGTTTTGGTATCCACTCCATTGCCTGGGAGGCAAAAAAATGGGAAACAATCTGCACAAACCCCTCTGGGTTTTTTTTTTTGGGGGGGTCCCTGTTGCAGTGGGGAGAGTCATGTCTGCCTGGGGTGTGTGGCTGCACAGACAGGAGGGGTTTTGCCACTTGTCTATGTGCTGGAGACGAGATGAGGTCACTGGAAAGAGTGTGCTGTCAGCCTCGGGAGCGTCAGCCACTGACAGTGGCGTCAGGAGGGCCTGAGCTCAGGAAGCCAGGTCCTGCTTTTAATTGTGTTGGAGAAAAGCCAAGGAGAACGACAACAAATTGATTAGATAGATGACAATGGTGCAGCTTCAAGGCCAGCTCAGGGGAGAGAGGAGCTGATTACTCCTCTGTAAGCTGTTTTTAAGGGGTTACAGAGCAATGCTTCTTCCATCACATCTATTTTTTTCTACCAGATGGTAATGTTACAGGACACAGGGCAGCACCCCATGCTCTATAGGCAGCCAGCATAAGGTTGCTCTGGTTGCTGAAAGCCCCGTGGTGATTTTAATGTACATTTCCATAGTGTGAAACACATACATGCTAACAGCACGAGCCCATGCACACATCTCGCTCTCAGCCAGCATGGTTTTATTATACCTTTCATTGTGGTAAGTGAAAACTAAAGCTGTTCATTAGCTGTTCATGATGTTATTACTTTACCTCTTAACTATGGCTGGTTATGGATTGGCTTTGACATTACAATCTGTTGCTTTGGCTCCCATTTTATTTTGAAGTATTAAAGTTGAGCAGGCTGATGGAGTGTGCAGGCAATGGCAGAGACATTTGTGCACTGAAAAGCCACTTGCTGTTTTCTTCAGCTACCCCATTGTGCCTATTTAACAATATCACCTTGTTCTATAGGTATCACCATCCCTACACCCTTAAATGCCACACCACAATTGCAGTCCTGTTGTTGCCAGAGTTCTCCTTCTGTCTGTGAAATCAACCAGCAAGTACTGGCAACCCCTAATGCATCCCCACTTCTGACAATGGTTTTATCTGCTGAAGGCAAGGATGTGATTTAATATGCAAACACACACACACTTTCCTATTGATGGATGAAGTTCCTGCTCCTTACACAGCAGAGGGTTTGCTGTTACAGGGCGATACACTTGTAGGAACTCAAGGGAACTGGGTGCCATGCTAAGGAGGATCCTCACCTGCAGGCATCCCTGCAGCTGGCAGAAGATGTGCCAGAGGAGGTGATGGAAAACTCTGGTTGGTTTGGCTCAGACAACAGAGCCTCACAGTCCCTGAGTCTCCTATTTCACCCCTGGAAAAGCTGCAGTGTCCCTGCATGGGGGGAGCAGCAAAATCCCACTCGAGAACAGCCAGCGTGGGCACGACCACAGCAGGGTTACGTGTGAATTGAAGCTTATGAGCTTGCGATGGAAATAGCACCACTTTCTCCTCTGGGGTGATTTCTGAGAAGGCCGTGGGGCTTTGGGTGGGTGGCAGAGGCTGCCAGACAGACAGTAGTGGGTACTTATCATGGGCACCATCGGTCAAGCCATCCTTCACAGTGGTGCCACCCACTGCTGGACTGGGGTGGGTCGAGAACTGACAACCAACAGGCAGTGGGGTCATGGTTTGGGAGTGGGGGGCAACAGACCAACCTCAGCCCAAGATTAGCTGTGATGGGTGCCATGTTCCCAGGGTGATGGGTATCACCATGTCTGGGGCCCAGGAACACCACCCTCCCCAGGGTGTCTGGGAAACCATCCAACAACCACAAAAGTCCATGTGCCGCAGAGCAAAACCAGCTGCAGTAACATGGACAGTTGTCTGCCTACTTCAGAAGGTAAAAAGTGGTAAAAAGAACAAGACTAGAGACAGCAAAGCCTCTTGCATGCAAAACTGATAGTGCTGGGAAGCAGAGTCCCAGAGCAGATGGCTCAGAGCCCCTCCACCCTAAAGGCACCGGGTGTTAGTGGGTTCCCACCATGTGCACACGAGTGCAGAGCAGCCTTGTGCCTGGGCACAACCAGATAGCGCTGCCTGTGTTATCTGCCCAGGGCAAGGAGCCCAGGGCACTGGAGGGGAGGTACTTATTCTGAGGCTGACCTGTGTTTCCAGCTCATCCAGCACTCGCACCTCTGTCTTCTGTGGTGAAGAGCTGCAGGGTTGGTGCCACCAATCCCATTCCAGTGCAGCAGTGACAGGTACATTGGTCCCCACTTATGGCAATCCAAAACTGATGACCAATATTGCAGTAAGTCCCATAGGCAACATGTGAGCAGGTATGAGGGAAGCCTGTCTGCTCTCATCTGCTGACCTAATTAGGGACGAGAAGCAAAATCAGTACATACACATGGCTGAGTGTGTCTTGCAGAAATAGTGTGGCCAGCAGGACTAGGGCAGGGATTGTCCCCCTGCACTCAGCACTGGGGAGGCCACACCTCAAATCCTGGGTTCAGTTTTGGGCCCTTCACTCCCAAGAAGGACACTGAGGGGCTAGAGCATATCCAGAGAAGGTCAATGAAGCTGGGGAAGGGTCCAGAGCACAAGTCTGGTGAGGAGAGGCTGAGGGACCTGGGATTGTTCAGCCTGGAGAAAAGAAGGCTCAGGGGAGGCTTCTGGCTCTGACAGCTCCCTGACAGAAGGTTATCGTGAAGTAGCGGTTCATCTCTTCTCCCAGGTAACAAGCAATAGGACAAGAAGAAAGACCCTCAAGTTGCACCAGGGGATGTTTTCATTGGAGTCTTCCCCTCCAGAGTTGTCAAGGGCTGGCCCAGGCTTCCCAGGGCAGTGGTGGAGTTCCCATCCTTGGAGGGCTTTAAAAGCTGTGTAGATGTGGAGCTGAGAGACACAGTTTAGCGGTGACCTAGCAGTGCTGGGTTAACGGTTGGACTGATGAACTTAAAGCTCTTTTCCAACCAGAGAGCTGCTGGTGCACACAGCCTCCCAGGTTTTGGTGAGCACAAGCACAGCAGAACAGGCACTGGGCAGCTTGTCAGGAACTGAAATAGAAACTCTGATCTCCCTGCGGGAGTGGTGGGGCTCCAGGCTGGACTCCACACACCTCTGAGTCCCTGCTCGAGACACAGACGTCTTGTGCTTCTCAAGAATATACACATATTGCATATATATGCCCTCAGGCTACATATAGATACACACTATATAGATAGAAATAGTTTTTATACAGATATAGGTGTGTTTGGGTTTTAATTCCAGTACATCCTATTTCGTTGGCAGCCCTTCGGGACTGGGAGTCTTTCTCAGATGGGCTGTGAAGAAGCATACAGAGAAGGCATCTGGCAGTGTGAGGCACGGGGCAGTGTCCCCAGGGAGGAGGAGGAGGCGAGCCCTGCTTGCTGGCTGTCTTTGAGATCTCTCCTACATGTCTCACACGGTGTTACAGAAGAACAACCAGCATCATAAATCCTGGATTACTTTGGTAAATCCAAGAGTTGGGTTATTCAGTGCTGGCAGAAGCAGGCTGGACCTTGTGTACCTTGGCAGTGGTCACTGCAGGGCTGGGAACAGGCAACCGCAGGCCTTGTCTTCTTCAGTCAAATTATCATTGGTCAAAACAGCACTTTGCTGAATTTTATTGCCAATGAGATGGTGAAAAGCACTCTTTTGCAAAAGGAAATCCAGGTGAATTGCTTTTACTTGAGGGTCTATGTCCTGGATTTCACCTCTGCTTTGCACTAGGCTGCACAAGCTCCTGCAGGGCTCCTTTCCCTGTGCCGCGGGCACGTGCGAGGGTGAGCAGAAAGAGCCAGAGGAATACAGCTGAACTTGGTCCGCTTTCAGTGTTCCCTCAACAAAATGTGGTTTGTGGCAACAGCATTTTGTTTAGTTTTCTAAAAAGTGCCCTCTTCAGCACTTAGGCGTAACATCTGTTTGGAGCCTTCCATGAAAACGACTCCAAACAACCGACCACTTCCCCCTGAAAGCTTTCACAAGCCAAGGTGGAAGACCAGCCTTTAAGGAGGCAGCGGCAGCAGTTCTTCTCCTCTGCCTCATTTCAAGGTTACCTATGGCCCCCAGATCGTGGCACTGGCTCTGCTCTCTGGCTTTGCCTTGTGGTATCTCCTGAGGTTGGTTATCAAAAAAAGAAGCAATCACAGCACAAAGTAGAACCTATGACAACTTAAAATGTTTACAGGGGCCATTCACTAGCACCAAGAGCCTTCTTTCACCCAAGTAATTTCCCTTTTCACCCCCTTCCTGTTTGGGGTGGTGGCTGTGGGGCTGTGCCCGATGTGAACAGCAGATAAGGAGAAGCTCTAGACCTGTTGATGGACAGCTATTGCCATGCTCTCCAAGACAAAATAAAAGGTAGTATTTTGTGGAAGTTGTATTCCCCCGAGTTCCCACCTACTCAGCTACAGACATTTTTGGACACCTTGTGTACATCCTAAAGCTTCTGCCAACCTCCTGTGAAAGTGTGATTGAACATGGTGAAGGCTCCTGGGCTGTAATTTCCCCATGGAAGCAGCAGCTCAGTATTTGGCACAGCAGGTTAGGGCTGGCTTTTGCCCAGCACCATCTCACCCTGTGCCTAGGAGCTGTTCTTGCTGAGTTTCTCCCCGCTTGACCTGACCGTGGCCCTTTGTACTGTGACGGATGGCGCTGAGGGGAAGCCAGCACCACCCCAGGAAGCAGCCAGATCGTTGTTTGACAAACAGGTTGCTCAATCCTGAGTTGAAGTTTCTGATCCCATCTCATGTCCACTGCTGCTCCACAGCACTGGGAAGCCTTTGCAGCAATGTTTTCCAGGCAGAGGACTCTGCTTGGCTGCAGTGCAAGTGTCAGAGCTATCAGGGAAATGTTAAAGTCTTTTCTGACTTAATATGGGGACAGCACACCCTGACTGAAACACAGTAAGTTCCACCTCAACATGAGGAAAAACCTATTTGCTGTGAGAGTGACAGAGCCTGGAACAGGCTGCCCAGAGAGGTTGTGGAGCCTCCTTCTCTAGAGACTTTCAAGCCCTGCCTGGATCTGCTCCTGTGTGGCCTGCCCTGGGTGACCCTGCTGGAGCAGGGGGGTTGGACTTGATGATCTCCAGAGGTCCCTTCCAACCCCTACCATTCTATGATTCTGTGATTCTCTGACTGCTGGTGAGATACAGCATTTGTAGGCAAGACTTCCAGCTGAGTGTGATTTTTTTTTTCTGCCTCCTCCTGAAGCTGCAGGTTTCCTTCCCCCAGGTCCAAGACTGAGACTCTCCCCCGGTGCTTAGGAAGGGAGAAGCTGCAAGCAGCTGGGTGTGTTTTCCTCTTCATCCATGCAGCAAGAGGAGCTTGCATGGGGCTTTCAAGCTAAAGTGACAGCTTAGGTATTTGTCAGACACAGCCACTGCTCCTGTACTGAGAGCCAGTAAGCACACAGAGCCATCCCCATGGTCTGGGCGCTGTGCTGCTGCCGTTAGACTTGCCCAGCCTTTCCCTGACAGAAAGACCTGGGGTGTTTCCTTATGCCATGGAGCTCTTTGAACCTACTGCTTCTTCATCAAGCAAGATCAAAGGCACCCATAGGAAAAATAACCCTGATAAACACAAGAGGCAATTCAGAGCCATTTCCTCTTTCTGTTTGTAGACTCTTTGGATCTGGTATCTGCAGGGCTAGGACACACCTGCTTTTCTGCCTGTAAAGGTTATTTTCCTTATCTGTCTTGGAGTGACTTGGGGACCTGCTGGCACAGGTCAGGCTCTGCTCCCTGGGATGCTAAAGAGGAGGTCCTGCAGATGAGCCTGGCTGAGGCTGTGCCCCCAAGAGAAGCCCAAATCAGGGAGCTGAGGAGCGATGCAAAGAGCTACTGAACGGGGCTTCGTTGCCGTACCTGGCACACTTGTTATAGCATAGGGCAGTACACGTATACTGCTCTGAATGACAACTGCTTCTAGAGAAGATACAGGCTTTGTACCAGCCTGTAAAACTGAGTTGCAGGGTTGTTCACCTGCTTAACCTTTTCTATGCTGGAGCAGGGACATCTGCAACTGGAGCAGGTTGCTCAGAGCTCAGGGCCCTGTCCAACCTCACCTGGAATGGTTCTGGGGATGGGTCATTGACCACTGCTCTGGGCAACCTGGGCCAGGGTCTAACCACTCTCAGTGTGAAAAATTTCTTCCTTTTTTCCAGGCTAAATCTCCCTCTTTTAGTTTAAAACCATCATCCCATGTCCTGTCACAACAGGCCCTGCTCAAAAGATTGTCCCCATCTTTCTTATAGACCCTCTTTAAGTACTGAAAAGCCACAATAAGGTCTCCCCGAAAATGAACAAGTCTGCAATAGAAATAAAGGTGATTGATGAGCCTTGGGTATTATTTAACAGTCTGAGCTGGTTAGAGAAAAGCAAAATCTGAAGAGATGTACAAGATGATTTTGTGCTATATATAAACATGGGAAAAAATTACCAACATTTCTGGAGTTATTCCGAATTTTCATTTTGTGCGAAAGTCAGATTCTGGATGTGCTGATTGTGGAAATCCTTCTTTATTTTCTCTTCCTGTCTTTTTTACTTTACATGTCAGGCAAATTTGCTCTTGAGCTGTCTCTGCTGCATCACTCAGCTCTGCCTGGGAAGAGCCAGAGCCCCCCTTCACCATCCTCTGTGTGCGCCCGTTCCTTGTGCTGACCAGGCAGAACAGGACCGATTTCCTTCAGTGGCATTTCCTGATGATTTCTGACTAACTGTGGAGGAAGTCAAACCAAAGAAATGATGAATCTTCCATTTTTTATTTAAAAAAACCCAAACAACCTTTAAAAACACCATATCTTATTGTTGAACTATAAGCAGCCTGCCTACTACCCTGCTATCTTCATGGATAAAATCTACATCAAAGGCCAGATACATTTTCTTCTGGGAAGCCCCTACGTTTTTTGGGGACTTTCATTTGCCAGCATCAGTACCTCAGGCTTGCTCAGTGCTTTGAAATAAATAGTTCATAGCCTGAGAGAACATACCCCAAGACGTGAATGACAGAGAGCTGCCTGCTCCTGTGGCCAAGGGCAAAGCTTTTGGCCTCTGCCAGTCTGGATTTTTGGGGCTTGAAGGGGCCTGGGCACAGCCCTGTGGGGTTTGGTGGGGTGTCAGGCTGCTTGGCAGCAGAAGCAGCAGTGGAAGGAGGTCTGTGGTCTGTCCCTGCAATCCTTCCAAGGCTGCCCACACCAGGGTGCAGCCACAGTGGGATAAAGTAGCCCCTGGTCAAGCATATCTTAAGGCACTTCAGTTTTGAAGGGGAACAGCTCAGCGTCTCTGAAACCCTAGTTGATGAAGAGGATCTCAGCTGGATGCCCCAGTAGTGGAGGCACCCACCAGGACTCTTGTTTGAAAGCTTGGTTCCCTTTGCCTGGTGAGCCTGGCTGCAACCCAAAACCTACGTTAATACAAAACAGAGACCAAAGAGTTGTGAGACCTCAGAGATTTTTTTAATCCCTTTCTGGCTCAATCCTCCATTTCTCTCTGTAAAAGAATTGTCTCTCTCAGACTATACAAAAGGTTGCACTAAAAGCTCCTCCTGAACTTTAATCTGAAAGCCTAAAGGTAAAAGCTATATTTGACTTCTGGCGTCTCCTCCAGCACTGGCAGACACCCACCAGCGCTGCCTTCACTTGATGTTCATTATTTCTGTCATCCTGTAGCTCTACAAAACGCTCAGTGCCTTCCTAGAGAAAGTTGAGGCGCTTGCAGAGCTGTGTCCTCCTGGGGTGGGCAGCAGAACTTCTGCTTTCATGTGAGGGATCTGTGTTTTTTTCATCGTGGGGACAAATACAGAGTAGGTCTTCCCCATTGCTCTGTGCTGTTCACATGGGGAAGAAAGCTAAGAAATAACAGCAGCAGTAGCAAAACCAAGCATCTCGAGATAGCACCATAGTCAGTGAGTCATAGCTCAGCTCCTGGACAAATACTGAACATTTTTAAATGAAGCAGCAAACCAAACTGCAACGACCACAGCCACAAACATGTGCAAGGAAAACACCTTCAAGCTGCGTTAAGCTATAAAGCCCTCAATGAGAGCCCACCAGCAGAGCAAGGGCTTTTCAGGCTCTTACACAGTGATGAGTTCGCCAAGGCTGAGATCCCTGAGCTGTCAGAGCGGGGCATGTGGGGGCTGTATAACAATGACCTTATGCTAAAATTGGATGTGAAAGGAAAACCAAATATCAAAGTAGAACAAAACAGGACAATGAATGAAAGGTTGGGTCACTCCCTGCTCACTCCTGCATTACAACAGGGCCTGGGAGCACCTCCCTAGGTGGGAAGGGGCTGAGCCTCAGCCAGATGCATCCTTTGTGTTTAAGTGCTGGATTTGGTGCTGCTGGCACCCAGTGCGTGCCTATAAATATGTATAACCCACACAGACCAGTGCCTCTGCACTGTGCCCTAAACAGTTGGAAGAAGAGCTTTAGATGCTGTTTGATGGGGAAATGCAGATCTTAAGAACTGTGAAAACACAGCGTGCAGCCTCTGTTAGTTGCTGGCAAGAGGGCAGGACCAAAACTCTGTAGACCCAGGTGTCATCTTTGCTGCTGCCACTGCCTTGGGGGAGTCACTGTCCCTCAAAGCGCACATGAAAAATCAGAAATGAAGTCCATGTCTCTTCACCAAAGCTTTTGTAGGTCTATTGGAGAGAAATGAGCTATCACTGCTGTGACTCAAGACCTGTATCCTTGTGTTGATAACAGCCCTCAGCATGGACATGATTACACAGGAATGCACATTTTTAAGGTAGTGTTCTATTGAGCATCTCAGGATAAGAAAGACCAAAGCAATTGCACTCTCAACCAAAAGAGTTACAGAGGCAAAAAGCACTGGGGCAATAGGGAATTACCACCTTTTTTGGAGGGGTTTGTGTTTCATGCCCCATGAAGATGACCTGGGTTTGGTAACTGGCTGGCTGCTCTGAGGTTTTTTGTTTCAGGGCAGTGTTTTAGGTAGTTTGTAACCATGGGTGTGCTTAGAGGGGCTAACCTCTGGCAAGTGCTTACACAGTGCTACTTTCTGCTATCAGGTTTTCCCCCTATTATCATCTTTATCTAATCACCAAAGTAATTTGCACAGAGGCGTGAGAAGTCTGAGAACTTCCTGAATTTTGTTCAGCCTTGTACTGCTTTGTTCCAGCACTCACAGAGCACATTTTCTTGATCACGAGCTCAGAGGGTATTGCCTCCCACGGGCCAGGCTGTCCCTGCACGCAGTGATGATCTTGGGTGCTGGGGCCTTCCATGACAGCCACCTCTGCTGCTCTAGAAGTACCCCGTGTAGGGGACAGGCGGGGCCATTATAACAGGGGTGGCGGTGGCTTTGACAGGGTTGTTTCCCTACGGAAAGGACCGTTCCCTTCTCTGCTGGAGAGGGGACATGGAAGCAGCCTGCTAACCGGCAGTCAGACTTTATCTGACCTTTCAGTTATCTGACCTGCCCTCCCTATAAGACGGAGCACAAAATGTCACACAGTTCCCTTGTATCAGGCCCCAGGCGTAGGCTTATCTAAATTACACGTGTCTGTGCTTCTTGAGTCATGCAGCCAAGTTTCCATCAATGGCTCTCTAAGCACTACAAGTCCCTCGATTCACCACAGTGGGTATCCAGCCAGGATTACAAAGCACACAGATCCAAAAGTGACACTTGCCTGAAGCAATAACTAAAACTATTTCCCAAACTGCCTTGCTTGTTAGCAGCTAGGCTTGCTCAGCTCTGCTCCCAGGGACTGCCTCGTTTCATCTTCAAAACCCCAAGGTGCGCGCATTGAAAGGATCCCACGTCCCCAGCTCCCTGCATGTGGAAATTACATTAAGTATGTTCCTCAGCACAGAGCAATTAAAGGATCAGGTTAAATAACAACTAGGCTTTGTATCCAAGCCCAGAGCATATGCTGAACAGATCTGTGCTTGTGGTCTGTGTCTTCAGTTGGTAACCCCCAGGAGCTGGGTCTGGGGGGCTGTGACTTACCCAGTCCCAGGAGGACGCGGCCACATCATTCTTTGTTTCTCAAGTCACCTGCAAATAATCTTCCTGGTACACAGGTGTATGGATTTTGTTGGAAAGTTTCTTTACATTTGCATCCAGGTAATTTATATGAACAAGTCACAGCCTGATAAGAGAATTAAAAAATGGAAAAAGCATTAAATGAAAAATGTGGAGGTTTTCTCCATAAGCACCTTCACTTATCAAAATAATGACAGATCACAGCTACGTTTTATATTAATTTATTAGAAAAAAAAGATACACAGTTTAATGTGCAAATATATACAACAAACATTACAATGAAACATCAGGAAAGGGAACCCCGTCCCACTATCAATGACTTAACTCCTTCGTAACAGAGATGACTGTTTAATGCTTCCTCACAGATTTACAAATACAAAAAAAAAAAAGTATAATGCTTCATTTGCACAAGACGAAAGTTTATTTTTATTTGAACAAAAAGTATTCTGGCTTTGACATGGCAAAAGTCTGCTGTTTTGGTGGCTTTAGTTTTTAAACCTGAGCAAGTTTTGCGGAACAGGGGAACAAAGGAAAGGCATTGCCCTGTGCTTCATTCTCATCACAGCATCTGATGGTCTTTGAACTACTAAACCACTCAATCACTTCAAGTGAATGCAACCCCAAAATCTACATCGATGATGTAATTAATGACATGGAAGAGAGCGGGTGCTACCGTTGGCAAAAGTGAGCTGGCTTAGAACACCTGGCTTGAGTTAAATGGCTGTTGGCATTTTTCAGGTCAAGTGCTCCTATCTGCCAGTAAGGAATTTAATGCTGCCTCCTGTCATGAAGGAAATATAAATGGAAAATACAGTTTAGTCCAAAAAGCAAATGAGTCTTGGTTCCTGCTGTGCCTTGCTCAAATGTGTTATCATTGAAAGACTACAGGATAAGGCTGTATTCAACCCAAACTCAGTAAAGACCTTGGGAATTCACGTGACTCCCAGCAAGTACTGAAATCCTGCTCGCTCCAGGAGAGAAGTTCAGATCTGCCTCATTTCTTTATGATTCTTTTGGATCTATTTCAAGCAGGTGTTTGACACAGGCTATTTTTGTATTCAGTGGCTACAGAAAATTTCAGAAAAAGAGATCCATGCCACCTCTGCTGTCCTCCCTCCTGCACCCACGTGCTGGCATGCCCATTTGCTCACCACCCATGCCACCAGTGGGGGGAATCCAGCTGACCACCCTAATGATAGCCACAGGACTGACACCGTTTAGCTTGTTTGTTTTTCACATTGTTCTGCCTCCAAGCTTCGCCTGGCGACTCCACGGAGCGACATTTCCAATTAAACACAAGCTATTCTGTTCGTTTAGTTCTCCTCTCCACTTTAAATGAGACCCCAGCAGTTCTGGAGAAGGCACATGTCCCAACCCAGGCATTGCCAGTTGCCCCAGGAGACAGGATTTCCTAAGGGACCGCTGGCCGCCCCATGCTCACTTAGGTGCAGAGCTTCTCTCCGCATCAGCTCTGATGATAGTTTTTAAAGGAAAACACACAAATAACAACATAACGGACCCCCAGCAGAAAAAGGACACTACCAGGAGTGTGCCTGGCTGACCCCACTACGTTTTCAGACACAACACTGTCAAAGGCTGACTCACTTTTCAGGTGCTTTCACAGGTTTTCTTTCCTCTTTGGCCAAGTACTTAAAACCAGGTTTAATTAAACAGTGACTCCTCTTTGCTCTGTAACATCCCTCCTCTCCCACCAGTAAGCTGTATGGGTGCTGTGGCTCTGTTCACACCAAAATCTTAATGATGGGGTGGCCATAGCAGATTTGGCCTTTGCCATCCTCCCACCATTCTCTATCCCCTTTGGAGCACTGTGGAATTTGACTAAAACAAACAAACAAAAAAATAAAAGCCTTGGGGGAGGACTGCTCTAATTTTTAAAATTTCTTTTTGTGGATTTTTTTTTTAATTGCTCTTGTTTCGTGTGCTGTGCTTACACAAGAATGCATGTCATGGACCCTGGAGCAGCAGGTAAAAATAATCAAATCTGAATAAACCTCCTAACTTAGCCTTTAGTTAAAAAGTGAAAGTTAGAAACTAGTGAGCAGTGTTTGATCAAGATAAGAGATCGGTGGGGGCAAGCAGGGGACATGCGGAAGTTGAAAGGGGGCCATTCTGATCTAAGGACAGGCCCTGCCAAGCTGTATGTTTATGTCCTTTTAGGGGGAAAAAAATACCAAAAAGAGCTCTTTCTTTTCTAAACTTCTGAATGATCCTCTAGCCAGGTTTGACAAAGTTTAAACGTTTTGACAATAAACTAGAACAACAAACGAGTCAGTTGTCTCCAATAACTTGGTGTTTTTCCACTTCAGAAGATTGTTCTGACAGCAGGAAAAGAAAAGCTCCAGTCAAACATGAGCTGCTTTGTATGCTATCGAATCTGCTCCGGAGGCTGCCATCCCATCCTCTGCAATTTGGCATCTGCACTAGCAGGGTGGGATTTTACCTGCCCTTTGGGGATGTTTTCTGTCCCTTAGCTGGTCTTTTAACTCTTTCAGTGCTGCAACGTACACCAAAAGCTTTCAGTGACATTAATTATTTGTACACCTTGAAAGAAAGGCAATTCTTTCGAGCAGAAAGGCAAACGCCTCTGTAACTGTGGCCTTTCTTTGCTTACCTCTCTCTACCAGCTCTGTGGAGGCACAGATCTCCACCACTTCTCCTCAAACCCACTTCCCCTGTAGTGATACCACACCCAGAGCACAGTTGCTCAGAGCTCTACTAAATCACTTTTAGGACAAAACAACAGGGTTTTAACAAACTAAATTTCACACCAGACAGGCAAGATTTATACAGAAAAGTCTGAATGATTTATGAACATTAACTTTCATTTTCAAGCTCTGGTGGGGTGGAGGAGCAGAGTAGGAGGAAACAGCAGGTCAGCTATCTGCAGTACAAAGCGCAGTTTTCCAAGCAGCTCTAGTCCAGGGCACTTCATGCCCGCAGGCTTGGGTGCCCAGTTTGCCCCAGAGTCAATAAAGGCGCTGGTGAGCCTCGCTGTTCTCACAGGGTAAGCTAGTAAGAGCCTGGTCACCATGGATCCCCAGCTTTGTGTTTGCAGAGACTTGCAAGCACTTCAGCTCTCTTGAGGTAGGAGAAAAATGGTGTTTCTGTTCGCTACGCTGCCTCTCCCAGATGGATGGGTGACCCGGCCACGTCTCTCAGCCTCCCAGAAAGCCCAAATGGCTGAAGCAGAATGGGTGCATGGAGGAGAGTAAGTAGGAGCCTTGAAATGCCAGTGGTTTCTGCAATGACATTTCTCCAACCTCCGTTTGGTAAATCAGCATTTTTGGGATGTCAGATTACAGTAATACAATGCGGTAGCAACAGGCACGTGAAGGGAGGCCAGTGACTTGGCATTATCAAGAAGAAACCTTTTGTAAGGGTCCTGGCTGGCTGTCCTAGCTGACAGGATCAGGCCTCCTATGGCTTGTGGGACTTACCTGCATGAGCAAAGCCTGCAAGATCAAATCCAGTGTGGGTTGCTCGGCGGTACTGCGTACTTCCATGATTCAAGTGGCTGTGTGCCACCTTAAAATAAAGATTGCAGCCAAGCGTTTAAAGTTAAATATGTTATAAACTATACACATATGTGATCCTGAGATAGTGCCTGTAACAAGTCCCAAGGTAGATAAGCTTCCTGAACGCAGAAGTCCTCACGCCGCGTAAGCGCATTTTTGTTATATTTTGGCAGGCCTGGTAGCCTCTCGGAGCATGCTGTGCTTCCTAATTCTCTTTTTTCTTTTTTGGGGGTGAGTCTACTGAAACAATCACTTTGATGACTGCTACCAGCAATTCCAATGGCATTTCTTCTGCAGTTCAGATGAAAGCATTCTTGATCCTTTGCCAGTTCTCCCAAGACTTGCAGAAACAAGCTCACAGCTTCCCCTTCTATTTTTTGGCCAGCCAAGAGCTGTGTGCCTGCAGCCTCCTGCTAGAGGAGCAGCTGTGCTGTGCCATGCAGAAGACACTCCTCGAGACAGGGGAGAAAACATCAGTAAGAATCAGACAGAAAGGCTACAAGTATGAGCCACAATGGAGAGAAGAAGCTTAATAGGATGACCGTCTTCCAGGTCAAAGACCATATGCTCCAGTCCCATTGGTACATAGTCCTGTTTTGAGTTTCTGACAGCATCAGCTCAGTCAGACCTTTTAAACCCAGGGGAAAAATATTTTCCAAAATTCTCTTTGCTTAAGCACTATATATTCAAAGAGTTCTTTTTATCATTTCAGTATTTTAGCCCTTAGTTGATTAGTCACCAATACCTGTCAGATGCCCGCTGCCATAAAAGCACTCTGAGCACCAGCAGTATTTGTAGGAACATCAAAAAATAGCTTTAGCAACTAGGAATTATGCAACAGAGGGCGAAGGCAGGACTAACTAGATTAATGTAACATGTAGTGGATTTGTTAACATTAAGTGTATGACTCGTTGCAGAATCATGCCAGAAAATGGTACCATGTAGCTTACTGGTAAGGGCAGTAAAAAGGGTAATGCATTACTTTAATCATCAGTGAACCACTCACTCATTCAACATACTATTTGCAGCTGAAATCAAAGGTCTCCCTTAAAAATGGCATTCTTCTCCAGACCACAAGCATCTTACAACTCTCTCTGCCTTTGAACTCTACTGTGATAGCTGCTTCATTAACGTTGTGGTTCCAGTGCAACAACAACAACAAATCCTCCAGATCCCAAATCTTCTTCCTTTAAACTTTCGATTGCCTCTCATCTGTCCATTCCTGCTTAGTGTTCTGTAAAGCTTGAGTCTTTTGTTCATCTACCTGGACATAGTCCACTCTCTGCTCCTCAGAGAGAAAAGGTTTCTGTGGGAGAGAGAAGAAAAAACCAGTGTATTATTTTTAGGGTTGAAATGGATGCTAGTGAACCTTGGCTTGATTTTCTTTTTTCCCTTTCCCTAGTTACCTTGATTGCTTCACTTCACCTTGCAGCTCACAGTGACATCAGCTGACAAAAGCATTGCTTTACAGCCTGCTTTAGCTATAATTATCCATCTGTCACCCTGTCACTCAGCCCAGCACAGCGAGCGAGGGAAACGTGCTGTTCTGGCCATTTCCATGCAGATAATCATTCTCTTCTCAGCTGGGTGATCCTGCTGCAGGGATAAACTAACTGCATTTTAACTACAGGGAGGGTTTAAATAAGAAAGCTTAGGAATCTTGAGCTTTTTGCCTTCGCGAGTATTAGTTGATGGGGAAAACGATACACAGGACATAAAATGGCCCAACCTGACAACGGTTCATTGCTTTGCAGTGGTACCTACCCACCACCTGGGCAGGTTTTAAGTTCTTTGGAACAGGAATGTATTTTCTCAGTATTGCTGAGGAAATTGAAATGCTTTTGGTGATGAAATAATAAAGATGCACATTTTGCCATGCTACAAGAGATGGTACAGCTTCACCCTGTGAATTTATTATGGGCTGTAAACTTGGTATGGCAAAGAGATTTTGGGGAAAACTACTTTATGGCAGAGATTTTTTTGTGAAAAAGAAAGAGCATGCAGAGATCCTGCAAGCACCAACAAGCTTGCCCACAAGCCCTCATGGCTGCACGTCCCAGCGCAGTCTCGTGCCGTCTGCTGAGCTCGTGTTAATGGCATCCCTGCAAGTCACACTAAGGACACCTTGTCATCACCCTAATGGTGCTTTTATTATATTAATCTTGAGCCTGCCAGAAATGCAGTCAGCTGGAAACACGACTGGCTTCGTCATGATACCCAGGGCACCCAGCAGAGTGTCACTCTGGGTCCTGTTTTCCTCCTAGCAGACAAAAGGTTAGGAGGCTGTGGGGTTTGGGAGATGACTCATACCTTCTGTACAGGGGATGGGGAAGCAGAATTAAAATCCAATGCTAAGTAATCAAGGTTAGATTTCCTTGTCCATGGAAAAGCACCACTGTACGGAGATGTTGCCTGTCTGTGTTCCTGTCAGGAAAGAAGAGAAACTTTTAATGCTCTTAAAACATGATTCTAAAAGGAAGCAAAACTACAACTGTGAGGTGGGAGATCCATCTGGCAGAACGTGACTGAGGAGGGTCAGCATCCACATAATTTTCTACACCAAGGGTGTGTTTGGTGACTAACCAGAGGACACAACTGATTAA
This sequence comes from Ceryle rudis, assembly GCA_033439905.1. Classification (NCBI taxonomy): domain Eukaryota; kingdom Metazoa; phylum Chordata; class Aves; order Coraciiformes; family Cerylidae; genus Ceryle; species Ceryle rudis. Next base: position 24,059 of record JAAGNO010000301.1, read on the forward strand.
TCACAGGACGGCATAAAAAAATCTGAGAGCCTTTTTCTCCTGGTAATTATGAAAGAAACAAGCAAGCCAGACTGTTTTTCATTCAGTGTTATCAGGACTTGTGCCCAGCTTCTCAACCAAGCCCTTGGGAGGCTTAGATTTTCAGGGGTGCCCTCTTAACCATTGTCCTTCCATGAACTTGAAAGACCTGGTGATAATTCTGTTCAAATCTAGCAACTGAAAATTAAACTCAGGAAAATCACAGATGACCACAGGTGTATGGAAGGTTTTATTTGACTAGAAAAATCGAAGGGGGAGTAGTTACAACTGGAACTGCTCTCCTGAGCAGATTTTGATCTGAGATGGGGGTTAAAATTTGAGAATACGGTTTATGGAGCTTGTGGTCAGTTTTGCAATATATTTCTATCATCACTGCCCTTGGGCTTTGGCTGTGGAGCCAAATCTGTAGGCGTTGGCTCAGATCAAGGGAATTGAGATCCATTTCCACCTAAAATTCAAAAGAAACTGAGGTTCTGGTCTTTTGCAAGATATGGCTAAAGAGTGAATGAAGAAAAGGAAGCCACAAAGCCAGATGTTCTTCTTTCATGGGATGGGAAGTGGGGTTAGTACCACCAGCCAAAGCAGAAGCAGTAAGAGACTTTAATGGGAGTTTTGTTTCTGCACAATATTTGGTGTGTTTCTTTAGGAAGTGCACTAACGGCTTTCTGTCATTTCCTAGGAGATTTTGTGGGCCACACTTTTAAAAGGTGAAAAGATTTAATTTTCCTTTGCCTTAATGAGTTGTCATGTAAATATGGCTGATCCCTGTGATCTCTTGGAACTGCTCAGCAACATTCGTGGGCAAACAGCTGAGTTCTGCAGAGCAGAAGAAGGGCTTCCCTTATCTCTCCATAAATCGGTCCCAGTGTCTTTGGTTTAAAACCGTTTCATCATTTTTTATAAAAAAACAGAAGGCAAAGGACAAACCTCCTCGACATTTTTTCTTAGAAAACAAACTTCTGCATTCTCCATCAATGTGACAGAGCAGAATAAAGCAAAGGATGGCTGTGTGAAAATGAAGATTACCATATGAATGTAACTTTCTTCCTCTTCTCCGGAAACTGAATTGGCAAATATTCTTGCTGAATTAATACCGTCTCTTTCTGGTGAGATAAAGCTCATTCGATTGCTATGAAGAAAAACACAGGAGAGGTTAAGGAAGCATCTTACAGATGCTCTGAAATGAAGCCAAAGCCTGACACAGTCCATATGGTGAAAAAACTCACACTAACGCTGCAGCCTTTATGGAGAGGATGCCCCAAACCACTCCTTAGTCCTAGAAAAAGTGCAATATATTGCTATGAGTGGTTTTGTTGATTTCTTTCTTTTATTTTTTCTTTTTCCAGGATTTATGAAAGTTTGCCATCTCTAGCATAACAGAAAGCATAAAACATTGGAGCAACTCTCCAACAAGGGGCACAAAGACAGATGTCATTCATTCGGTTAATATGTGCCAGTGGGGCAGTTGTGTGGCTATCCACGGTTTGGAGACTGATGTGAATTAATCAGCTACTGGAGGTTCACACAGAGCAACTTGTCTGGCTTTGAACACAGTGTAAACACATGCTATCTGTGCTATGGAGAAGGCTGCGACTCAGCCCTTGTACAGGGAAATCTCTTCCACTACCATAACTGTCAGAGGTAGATCGTGAGTGAATTATTGCAGGCTAGCACAATGAGGTTAGTTACTAGGAAATTAGATGGCCACTTTGTGCAGCATGAACAGTATAATTCCTTTTGCTTTATTAGTTCCGGGCATACTCCTTTTTTTAGTTTTGTTAATGTAAAACATGCAAACTCCCTCCGAGCCCATTACCCTTCAGGATTCTGCACTGTGTCAGCACTAATTAACCACAGTGCTCTGGCAGGGATGCTTGGGAAGCAGGCTACTGGGTTTCCCTAACAGGCAGCACGTGGCAGGCAGCACTGAAGGGCTTAACTGGCTTTGGACTGTATGGCTGAGAGGGGTCTGCGATCAGGAAACTGCCCATCTCATCGTGTCCCTTTGGCACTCCAAATGACTACCTGAGGCAGAGGAGTGGAAATGCCCTGTCTGGCACTCATGCCAGCTAGTGATAAACCACATTTTCTGGAGTGCCCATGGTGTGCAGAGGAGGTCGGTGAGAATTTCTGGCTTTTCCATGCACACTTAAGCACAGCTGGCTCTCCTGTTAGCCCTTCCCCATAGCACCAAGATCCCCCTGGCCAGCAGGCTGCAGTCCTCCCCTGCTCATGAGTTCCCTGAAGATGAGTCTTTCACTGCTCTTGGAGCCCAGCAGGACCATCTGTTCATTCTACCTGGGCTTTGGGACCAAAAGCATTTGTTTTACTTCACAACTAATTTCCAATGTAAAAAGGTCACACCAACAGATCAGGTCTGAACTGCTGCATGGCAGTGCAGAAGTCTACACCTAGGCTACAAGTCAGGAAGATCTTTATCTTACCTGGTTCCCCTTTGCTCTATTAATTTTCAGGAACAAAACTGACACTCTCACTTTGAAAAAAAATTTAAAAATAAACCAAAATTAAGGCATGCAAAGCTTTTAGTCATTGCAGCAGCCACACCAGAGTGCCAGTCTTTTCAAAGAGACCAGCTCCAGTCTTTTCAAAAGGAACCTTCAAAAGAGATTGAGCATCACTGTGTGATGCTGATCGCACTGGAGCTGCCTGTTGTGAAGAGAGCCTTGCTTTTTAGAGACGGCAAAAGCCTGGGGGATGCTGGAAGGAGCCCTGGGGAATTTTTGTTTGTGGACTTTGCCAGGAAACTCTTTCTTGTGGGATGTGATAAGTTATTTTTAACTCCATTCCACAATGTTAAGGCTTAAAAGATTGGAACAGCAGGTTTCTTGTTGACTTACTAAGGCACAGTCCACATCCTGGTCACAGCAGCATGCTCCCGGATTGTGGAGAGGTTCCTCAAGTCCAGAGGAGGTGGCCGTGCTGCAAGTAGATACAAAAGGAACTACGTATCCAATAGCAGAGCTAATGAAAAGTACAGACTGTTTATAAAACTGCAGTTTTATATTAACAGCAAGAAACTAACAGAGTGTTTCACAGAACATACCTAATATAACCAAGACAGAAATCAGTAACAAATAACCACTTCAGTCAGCGCTGAAAAGCAAAGTTCCTCATTTACTCCAAAGTAATAGAAAAAAATACAATGGGCATAAGAAGAGCAAATGTCCCACAAGATCCATGTGCTTGCCTCAAATCTGCTCTGCATATGTTGCCTTCAATAGGAGAGGCTAGTTCAGCCTACAGGTCAAAACAGGTTTTGGGCTCTTCTAAACAAAAAGATCCTACACATAAAGATTGATATCATTCCACTCACCAGTCATTGTACGCTTTCCATCATACCAGAAAGGACCTGAGCTTGCTTTGCTTCCTGGCAGTGGTCTAAAGCTCTGTCCCCACTTCACAGCAGTAGTTACTGTACCAATTTCTGAGTAACCCTGTGGCTCTGCAGCCCAAAGAGCTTTAATGTAGGCCAGGTTTTAGGCAATTTCTCCACAGCAAAGCTGAATTTTGTTCCCAGTATATCCTGTGGAAGTGCAACCCAGATTTTGGAGATGCTATGAAAAGCAGGAGTGGAAAATTACCATCAGTAAAAGCATCTGCAGGAAATTCCTAATTAAACCAAGACGGCTGCGCCTACCCAACAGAGGTTTAACGAACAGCCCACACATCAAGTTTGAGTATTTGAGTGTTTGGATGTCCTGTTCCTGGAAGGTCAGAGAGCTGGTGAGACAGCAGTACATGTAGTTCAGAGCTGCAGGATTTAGTCTGCTGTCTCTCCAAGGCTCTGACCAATTTGGTCATTTGCAGTCAGAGTGGACCTGAAGCCATGCACCACACAAATGCAGCCACCCACTCTTTGACTGCAAAAGTAGCCACGCGTGCTCTTCCTCTGCTCACAAATGACCCTGCAGACACGTCCTATGTTACAGCACTATAAGCCACTTACAGAGCAACTCAATTCTTCTTCTAGAGTGGGAAGTGCTTTAAAATGGATGAAAGACACTATCAAAAGAGGTCACCTATGTGCCCGCTATCAGCACCCCCTGGCTGCCAATGGCACTTTGGGTCTGGGCTTACATTTCCTACGAGGCTTGAGGTCTCGGTTCACCGGAGGAGGCTCCAGGTCCGAGGGAAGCTCAGGTAATGGGCTGGTGAGTTTTTCAGTGCTGACGACAGGGAAGGTAAATGTGGCTGAGCCAGGGCTCATGGGGATGTAGCCGTCGGGTGAACAGTCGGAGCCGGGTGCAGAGGGAGAGTTGCTGGGGCGCATGGGCACATAGCTGTCCTCCGTGCTATCCGAAGCAGTCGAGTAGAGCGGGGAGAACCGACAGGGCTTCAGAAGCAGAGGAAGAAAAGAAAGAGAAATGGATTGATTAAATGAATAGCTAACCCCCTGCAAGTCAGGAGGTGCTGTGAGAACTGAGCCAAGCCCCAGGCCAGGAGGGTCCTGATGTGACCCTTCCTGAGAGGTGCAAGTTGGAAAAACATGAGACAAACGCGTGAGTTCAGATCTACACTTCACGTCTGGAGAAGTCCACCTCTGAGCTTCACGAGTCACTGCTGGAAACCAGGACTGAACTTATTGGTGACTTAAGTAGGTTAAATCCTTCAACTTCAGTGAGGCTGCACTTGCCTCTCCCAGCAGTAATTCTGACCTTTAAAACAAAGGAGTCTCCTTCATACAAAGCAATATGTGAAAGGAAAACCTCTGATGAACTAGATTTTTGCAAATGTGGAAGCTGAGAGGGCAGACACACAGACCTGTAAGTTGCTTCTGATAGCTGAGAATAAACACTAGAAATTAATTTCATGAATGTTGGTGCTGGTCGAGTGAGAAGGATGGGTTACCAACCTTGCAAGCTTTCAAAGGGGAAAAAAAAATATAATTTGCCCAGCAGCAGAGCTTATATACAAATGGCAAAGGATCCCCCACACAGAAGACAGTATCCAGCACCAGGCAGAAGACTGGCTATGTGATGTGTGATGGTGCTACATGTAACTGTCCAAGGTTGAGTCAGGAAGCTTTGGAGTGACAGAGCCCTAAATCACAGGTGCTTTGACAGCAGACACTCTCCTATGTTCTAAGGAGGAGATACCCCTCAGGATCATGAAGGGCTAGGCTTTTTTAGACACTTCTTCAAGAGATGAGCAGTTTTCTTAAGTGCATGTAGTCAACAGCTTAATTCTTGAGGCTAGTGGTACCCCTTTTCACAACATCTGCTTTAAAAACAAGGTGCTCACTGCTGTGGTCTTTCTCTCCCTCCTGTCTCAAAGGCTTCTTGGGGCTGTGAAGAAGCAGCACAGAAGTTGCCCAAAGCCAAGGGCTTCTTTCATTTTCTTATTCTTCTGAACATGGGAGAGGAATGACTGAATATCAGCATGTGAAATGATTCACTTTCTGAAGTTTGTTGTGTGCCAGTGTTTTAAATTTATGCAAGCAGAGTACTTACCAAATTCAAGCTAAGCCTCTTATCCCGACTTCTTAAGGAACTGCCTTCCATGTCTGCTGCAAGGACAAAAAACGTGATTAAAAAAGTGATAAGGCAGTGCAACCTTAGAGAGATAATTCTGGAGTAGAGCATATGGTTCCAAAATAATTAGAGCTTTATAAAGATTCTACTCTATCCTAGTATTCATCCTAAATGATGAAATCCAACAACACTTCAGGCCAGAACCAACTCAGTAGTATTTCAAGAGTGATTACATCTATTTTAAGTATGATGAAACCATGGAACATGTTCATATATAATCCAGCTGTAATTTAGGCTTCCTATAACACAAGCAGTTGGGAGAAAGACTGGTGTGCTGTGGAAAGCAAACAACCAAGCAACAACTTAAACCCAGCTCCTGCTTCAGTCCCGCTCTGTTTTCCCATCTGTCAAAATGGGGAAATCAGATGAAAAGGGGCCCCAGGGAATATTAGTTCACTATTGCTTGGAAAGTTATTTGGGAGCCTTGTTTGTAAGGTGCCAGGGAAGCACATGTTACTGTACAGAGTGTTCATGGAGGAACTTAATGGAAGGAGATAAATTACCCTCTTTGTCACTCAGAAATGATGATGTGGTGGAAGTGGCTCAAGCTGATGGGGAACAAATAAATAAACAAACAGCCAGAGAAAAGGTCACCAGTCACGGTGTCCCCCTTGTGCAGCTTGACCTTTGTCTCGGTGTATTCCACCTTTATTTTTGAAGGAAAATTTAAAAAACTTGAAATCCAGCATTCAGTGCGTAGAAGATCAGGTGGGAGATTCTTGCAACTATCACCCTTTTCTGGAAAATGATTTTCTGTACAGAAAATGGCTTTTCTGTAGGAATGCCTTAAAATCCTGTAACTGTGTTAATCCAGTCCCTGCTCTGACGGTGGAGATGTCAATATTGCACTGCAGCTGGGGGTCTTTGGGGTGGTATGTATCAGCTTAAAAGGCAAAACGGCTAAACACAAACAAGGCAATCCTGTTAGTGCGGGTATCTATTTAGACAGAGCCAGTCACTGTCCTGGGACAGCTACATTTATTTATTATTTTGGCAAAAAGACCTTCAGGCAGAACGCTCCGAGAGATGCCAGGATACAGGTGCCTTACATGTGTACAGCTCATTCCCTTTCATGGCACTACAACCAGTGTATGCTGTCTTTGCACGGGGTTAAATACATCTGTTCAGCTTTTACAGGTTGCCAAGGGCAAAAAAAAATGAAGTAAATAACTTGAGTGGGCTCACTCCGGGAGCTGGTGGGAAACAGCTGTTTTCTCCCTGTTTCTTTTCCTGATTTTTCTTGTTAAACACATTTGAATTCAGATTTTAACCTTCCAAATAGTTTCAGCTGCACTTAGGGTACAAAAAAAAAAAAATAGCAGCACTTATTAATTCATTGCTGCCCCCTGTCAGGCAGAGATAACCCTGCAGCACGGTAGCAGAACATGACATTTGGCCACTTAATCCTCTTAAAAACGTTTTGGCGTAAATTGGGTTGGAGGAACATTAACTGTCTCAAGCCCACTGGCTGCATTAGAGCAGCACATGTGCAGAAGCAACAGCAGCACCTTTAGGGGAGCAACCAAATGTAACTGATAATTAAGAATACCAATTCCACTGATGGGTGTTTCTCCAGAAACCTTCCAAGAATTGTTTGTACACTGATAAACAGGCTGGACAGAGGCCTTCTTGCTTTAGCTTCTGAGCTTTAAGAGCAAGATCTAACTGTTCATTCAAACTCTGGGAGTCTAAAGGATGCTTGTCCTTAAAAAGCTACAGTTTCTTCCACATAAAAAATGACACATCCCTGCAAAATACTTGATGATTTCCAGCCATGTACTCCTGCTGCCTCCCTCTGTTCTGTGGCTCCACAAAAATAAAACTTCCTCATAACTGCATATGCTGTTTTTTGACACCTTGATGTTCTGGATTTTGGCTGTTATTTTTGTTTGCAACGATGGTGGTTTAAGAACAAGCAGAAGTCACCTCAGCTCAGAGAACGTGTTTTGCAGCAGAGCCTTGCTCTGCTATGGGTTTTCAGGCTACCCTGACTCAAGTGCAAGGACAGAGCAGGATTTGCTCAAGGACACAGAGTCCCTGGTTCAACTGGGATTACATCCTATCCCCAGTGTCTCCCTGGCTTCCCGTTCTTTACTCTAAGCTGTGAAAAGACCTTCTGCTGTTCGAGAAAGCACTGGATGTACTGAAGCAGCACAGCTACAAAGGCATTTCTCATGTGCAAGACCACACTTTGACCAGCATAAAGAGAGAGTTTCACATTGCCCCACTCAGTGGTTGGCTTTCCATTTTTCTTTCTCTACTGCTTTCTTTTTTGGAGTGGGAAAAATTTGAAAAATTGTCAACTCACGAGGCATCCTGAAGAGATGGCAGCCAAATTGCTGCCCACGTGTACACACCAAGGGGCTTTTACAGAGCAGGAGGGAAAATGTGAGGGACAAGTCTGAATCCTGCTCACTAAATAATTTAGAACAAGCATTTCAGGCTGCTTTGGGTGGTGGATGATTTTGCAGAAGGAAGCACAGAGAGGCACAAATGGAGGTGGGCACCCACTCTGTGCTCATGGGTAGCTTAATCCCTCACATTGGTTCTGCTTTGCTGGCCCTCAGAAATGCACTCACCTTTCCAGTTCCTCACGTTGTCTAAGCTGGACAAGGAGATCCTTCTGGGCACTAGTGCAACCTGAGCACGACAGATCCCTGCATGGCCATTCTGGAGGGCCCCGCTGCCCACCTCATCCCCTCTCCTGTCTGAGAAGTGGGTTGGCTTGGGTGGCCGTGGCGGAGGTGTGTTGGACAGGACATCCAGCTGGGTTACACCATAGGGCAGCGCGTTTTGGCTCTTGTCAATCTGAAAGGTTGGTGTCAGCGGCGTCCCCAGCAGTGAGGAAGAGGAGGAAAAGTCACTGGGTGGCCCGCTAATGTCTATGTTCCTGGACACGGTGCTGGGATTTGCCACTGGGGCCCCATCCTGGTGCACAGTGCCAGTGTTGGACAGCTGTACAAGGTACAAGGAGGGCTGGGACTGCAAGGAGTCGACAAAAACATCATCCGATGAGGTTTGCTCCAGAGATCTGTCTGAATTCGACCAGCTGTCACACCTGAACAGAGACAGAGGTCAGGACTGTGGTTTCCTTTTCTCCTGGTTGCCACTGAGCAAGTGCACAGCAAAAAAAAAAAAAAATCCCCAAAAAACAATAACCACCCCAACCTCACAGTCTGAGACAAAAAACTGTCTCTTCCCTACAGCTGTGGAAAGTCCCCCCTAAAATGGGCTGGGGAATGGAGCACTTTGTGGACCATGTTGGGTAGCAGCAGGTAGAAAGGGTGCCTGAGGGAGGTTACACATGAGGTTCCTTCCCACCCACCCAGGAAGGGGACAGGACCAACACCCAATGCTGATCACTAATCTGCGCTATGAAAAGCCCCCTGTAAATTTGATTAGGCTGATGGTCCCCTGTCATGCACGGGAGCCTGCACTGAGTGGCAGGGCTCAAGGACCATTTTGCCCCAGTTTCCCAGGACATCCCAGGCAAAGGGTGTCTCTAGCCTGAAGCATCTGGTAGACCCCAGACCTACCTGTTGTGGCTGAGCTTGCCCGACTCGCAGTTGGAGAGGAAGAGGTAGTCGGGGAGGAAGACCGACTCTGACTCGCTGGGGGCCTCCTCCGCGGCAGACACGTCAGCAGCAGCGCGGT
>JAAGNO010000304.1:0-16768 GCA_033439905.1 Ceryle rudis
GGGGCCAAGGTGAACGGCGGCGACCTTCCTTCTGCATGAGGTCGCCCTCCCGTGCTCGTCGGGGCGGTTTGTTTTGCCTGCCCGCCTGCCAGCCGCGCTCTCCCCCGTGAGGGGCGCTGACAGGAGCGGGCTGCCAGCCCGGGCGTGCGGGCACCCCCTCGGTTAGTGTCGGGGTGGGTTCAGTGGAGGCTCCTGGCTTCCAAAATAACCCGCAGAGGATGAGAGCGGGTTGTAGGAAAAGTGGCTTTTTTACCTTTGTTTTGATTTGGGTTTTTTTTTTTTTCCCTATTTTTTGGACATTTGATGGTGATTTTTCAGATCTCTCCAGATCAAGATGAGTTGCACGCTAAGTGTGTGCACGCACCCTGCTTCAGCGAACGCCTTGATCAGCCGTCCTCTCTTAAAGCAATGTGGAACGATTACTTTTAAAATATATTTTAAAAGTTTGAAATATTTATATCGCCGTTTCACTTTGTCAAGTGTTCGCACGGATAGATATATAGATATGATCCTGTAGCTGAAAGCCTAATTAAAATTTGTTTAAAGCCAGGGGGGCATGTATTCTTGTTGACAGCAGCGGATCGATAGGGTAAGACAATAGAGCCCCATTATTTTACTTCCATTGACTGAACATATTGACATTTCAGGTTTGCGATTGCCTCAGTGAGCATGATGAAACACTGAAATTCACAAACCAACTGTCTGGAGTGGCACATATATTACTGTATGTCATCTCTGCCTTCAGGTTACCTTATCACTGAAGCAGAATGGTAATGGATGGCAGCAGAGCACTTCAGAGGGGTTAGGGCTCTATCAGTTAAGAAGCTGACATGTAGCAGGTTTCAGGAGTATCTTTAATTACACCTAGAATTATGTACAAGGGAAGATGGTCCTTGTTACCTGCTGCTGCGCTTCAGAGTTTACAGGCTCAGGAGCAGACAGGATAACAAGGTACTTATGTTTCATATTTTATATACATGACTTGATACCTTAAACTTTTTGCAGGAGCCCAAGGACTTCTGATTGTGCTGTTTGCATGCTCTCCATGTTTGCCAATGGCAGCATCTCAACCCGGTCTTGATGCTCAAGTTCCAGAGCACCTGCTCCCAGTCTGAAGATTGCAAAGGAAACAAAGAACAACTTTAAAATAAATAAATGCACTTTGAGTTTCTCCCCCAGCCCTCTGCACGCTCTCTTGACAATGCTTAGGGAATCGAATGCAGCGAGCCTATGGCAGAATGATATACATACACATTTTTTCCTTAGTATAAACACTGTAAAAAGAAATGTCTGTGCAATATGTGCATGTGTATGCATAATTGTATATATTAATTTATATGGGTGCATACAAATGCATATATAAAGAAGACCCGGTGGCTGCTGAGCATACAACATGTCTTACGATTTCAAAGGCTTTCAGATCTTTAAAATCTAGCTGACTGTAGAATGAAACATCGGGGTTAGGCAGATAGAGATTGAAATTAATTTAAAGCAGACAAAGAGCTAATATGAAAGAGCCACTAGTGATTTAACTCATTTTTTTTTAAAGTAAGTATAATGAAAATATAAAATGTATTCTGAGTGTGCCATCTACTCAGCAATTGTTGCCATCAAGTGGACTGCTGATGCCCTTTAAGATGGTAAAAAGAAAACTAGTCCTTTATACCATTTTCATGAAAATGTTAGGTTTCTGTTTGATCAGCAGGTGCTGTTGAGATGAAAGCCATGTGTAAATTTTCAGAAGGCCAAAAGTGTCAATTCAGAAAAGGAAAGTGATAAGAGAAAATGCAATCAGTTTTCCTGTTTTCAATTTGTGCAGGATTTGAAGAGCTGTTTTGTTAAACTGCTACATCTGCTCCAATATGAATATTGAACTACTTCCACTAAAAATAACACCCTATAATTTGGAAGCCATTGCAGTCTTTTGTTAATGCAAGTGGGTTATTTAAAAAAAAAAAAAAAAATCTATTCTGAAAAATCTCCTGCCTAATGTGCATTTTTGTTTATCGGCACTTTTATCTTCAGCAGCTAAAATGACATTATGCAATTAGGACCATATCTATTTGGACTGTAAAAATGGCACTGGATAGCTGAATGTCACTATTGGTAAAGGGATTTAACACGTAGATTTAAAATAATTTTATTAATAAACCATGATTGCGTCTTCAAATGACGAGTGACTGCTTCCCTGTTGCAACAGTACAGCTTTACCTGCTGCTGAGGACTTTGTGCAGCGGACGTTCAGAGTACGACAGAGCGTTCTTTGGCTTGTATCATTCCTGCTCTACCTGCAGATCTGAAGTTTAGGCTCATCAAGGGCATTTTAATGAGCTTTTTGGAGTAACTTTTTTTTTTTTAACATGGTAAATGATTAAATCAGGCTTGAATGCATATACACAAAAGTCTTCAATACTGTGGAGCTGCTCATCCAAGTGAGTTTTATGAACCTGGAAAGCACAGCATTGGTAGAGCATAAATTTCCTATCAGAGCTGTCTCCAGAGAAATACCATTACTGCTTTTTAATAATAAGAGTTAAAAAAAAAAAAAAAGAGAATGTATGTGTTTGTTAATTTCGTAAATAAAGAACTAAATGAAGAATAATTCACTGTTACTTCTGTAGAGCCCTGCATACATAAAATGGGTAAACATCCCAAATAAAATGAGAGCTTCTACCTGTTTGTTTCAGCGTCTAGAATTACTCGGGTTTAACACTGGAATGGGTTTTAGCTGTTGGGTTTTAATCTAGTAGTCAGGAGCTCAGGGTTTTTTTGACAGGTGTCTGCATGGGAAAAGGGCCTTGCTGATGCTTCTGTTTGGTTTTGCAATTGGATTTGTAAGCTTTTGACCTTGGGGGATTTTCCTCAAAGTGATCGATAGATCAGAAATAATTAAAATTCAATAAACTGAAATTTAAATATAGAATGGGTTTTGTACAAGACCCACGCCTGTGGTAGAAGTCTGTGGCATGTCTACTTTATAGTCTGTATTCCCAAACATAACTGTGTGCACACATGTGCATAAATTTCTGTTGAATGACAGAAGGATGATTATTTATACGGATTTTATCCAAAACTCTCTGCACTCCTGAAACATAACAAAAAGACTCCCTCCCCAGAAAAGTGTTTACATCCAATGACAGTCACTAAATTCAAATCTTCTTAACATGAAAGTTGTTTCCTTTCCTCCAAACCTTCTTTTTCCCAACAAAGCTAACCCTGTTAAACCTCACCTTCTGTGGGACGTATACATAGTTATAGACATATGTACAAGAAGTAAATATTACCAAAAACGTGCCCGATGGGGCAAAATGTCTGGAGCCTGAAATAGATTGTGATATCTGCCAACAGCAGAAGCTGTGCTAAGGAGGCCCTACCTCAGCTGACCTGGGGACGCGAGAGCCTTGAGGAGCCTCGTGTGTTGGTGCCCAGCGCCTACGTGGAGCTTTCTGATCGTGAATATTGCCGAGCAAATGCTCTGTGGGAGCGTTAGTGGAGACACTGTCTACCTGCAGAGTGTTTAAACCGCAGGACTTTTTGCTTTGGTTATGGGATTTTTTGCTATGTGGTTTTGGTGTTCCCATTGAACAGCTGCCATATTTAACTCCAGGGGGTGTGAATAGAAACCTGAATTGGAAGGAAATGCTGTCACGCCCCCTCTCATTTTCTGTAAGGCATTTTGGGATGCCTGGAAAGGAAGGGCATCTTAGACAATAAAAATATTTCTGAATACGCACAAATAATTTAAAAGAAGTCCATCAACTTGGTTTTGTTTGTGGGTTTTTTTTTCTTAGGGGTATGTGTGATACGGTGACTTATTTAAGTGACACCTTTTTTCACTCAATATACTATTTATTGAACTTAAGTCTTCATAAAAGCAGGGTTGTTTTGTCCACAGCTGTACAGCCTGAGTGATCCCATATTGCAACACGCTGATACGGGATCTTCAGGGGATAGATTGTGATTCCTTCAGGCATTTCAAGAAGGTGTTTGATTCACTGCCACTTTTCTGTCCATCAAGAGAGGTGATCTTTGGTGTTTATAGTAAAAGTTCATGGAGGTTCTTGGGGAAATTAGGTTGTAGTCTGGAAAGACAGAAGACTCCACCTAGTGGAGTGGAATTAATCTGCACAGAGTGGCAGGCAGTGGCGTAATAAAGTAGATACACCTTATGAAAAGCGAGGTTGATACAGTGATTGAAAACCAGGAATCTTGACAAGCAGCTGGGGAGGTGATTGCATGACCGTTGCAAGTTGTACAAGACTGTGAAGATACTTCTGTATCTCATGCTTATGTATGTCTGCCTTGTTGGATGTTAATATACAATTTGCATAAGTAGTCGTTATTACCACTGGTCATTCCCTTTTATTTGGAGACCTACTGTCTACAGTTTTTTGATTACTGATGATGACCACGCAGGTGCCCCTTTTGGTCGTAGCCCGAGTGTCAACTTCTCCACTTTTTTTCACCATAATTATTCATTTTCTAGAATACATCCTCTGTTCTTGTTGTTTGTTTGGTTGGTTTTTTTAATTACTACTTTAATTTAATTTTAATTTTATTTTTTTGGTTGGTTGGTTGGTTTGGTTTTGGTTTAATTCTGTAACAGCAGTATCAGGGTGCTAGTTCTTCATGATGTCATGACAAGTTGGGTGGCAGGTTGAGTGAATCTGTGTGTGGCTTTTGGTAGTCTCAAGGTTTAACAATCTCTGTTATGAAGCATCAAATTATATAGGGGTTTGTATCTGTGCTTTGCTTTCCTGTTGGTTTGGTCGCGTTGTGTTACAAGGATGTAATAGGGTGAATTTAAAAGCTGAAATGTGAGTGAACACCCAATCTGAGCAGAAAAGATACTGTCCTAAAATCCTCTTGGAAAGTTCATCCCAACGTTGAATCACACATCCATTGGACAAGTTCAGGAAGAGAACTGCCCCAGACCAGCTCAGGCTTTGGCAGCGAGAGAGGATGAAGCTATTGCCAAAAAACAAGGTATTTAGGATGCAACAAAGGAGACAGAACGATACTGCTACAAAGGATATTTGGGAGGAGTGCTCCAAAGGAGTGCTTTCAGTGACATCCAGGTGGGGTTTGTTGCCAGAGCCATTAAAGTGTAGTAGTGCCAGAGAAAGCTGCCAACAAATATAGGGATAATGGCACCTGCGGGTGTGCTATCAATGGATGGTAGTGCCAGGATGATTTTTTATTTTATGTTAATGGTGGCATTGCTAAAAGTATTTAAGGCTGATGTTACAGAAAGGGTTTTAGTGAGTGAAGTCACTGAGTTCTAGGAACCATTAAGCAAAAGCTGTTTCATGACTGTACTATTTATTATTTTTAAAGCTTGTTGGCAAACCACTTAATGCTGGAAAAGCATGCTGCAACCTGTATTAAAGCGTGCTGCAGAGGAGCGAGGAAACCATTGTACTGAACTGAACAGCCTAGCTCACTTTCTGACCGTTAGGTGCATTTTATGTTCGCCATCATAAATTAATAAAACTCTATGGGTTGGCAGAGCTTGTAAACGTTGAAGTAAGGCACTGGAGCTCAGACCTTCCACGGTATTTACACGCCCAGTCCACACTGAAGATGGTGTTTCTTTTGTCCGAACACCAGTGTGAGGATCTGGCCCGTGAGGCTTGCTGTGCTCCCATCTCACTTCTGTGATCTTAACAATACTTTGGTGGATTGATTCTGGGACTTAGATCCAGCTACAGCCCTAATGACATTACCTTATGTACGGTTAAGTGGGATAACTCAGGTCTTAATGTAAAGTAAGTAATTCTCTTTCAGTTGTGAATGATAGACAGGTTTGTCTGACAAGACTTCCATATGAAAATGAGAAGAAGCCTCTTCCTTCTGTAATAATACTCTCGGAGGTTCCCGTTGAGTCCACAGGGCTGGGATTCTCAATGTCTGTACCCCAGGAGTTGTGTTAAACTGTGTTTACACCAGCTGCCAGCTCCAAATTTTTCCAAAGAAGTGTACAGCTACAGTAAAAACCAGCTACAGTAGTTTTTAAAGACCGAATCAATACATAATTTCCTTTCCACATTCTGAGATTTATTAGTCCCATCCTCTTCACCTGGGGAGGTTTTGAGGTTAATTTTCTTTTTCTTTTCTTCTTCTTTTTGTGTTTTCTTTTGAAATCCAGGCCTAAATTTTGCCTTCTCTTCCAGAGCTATTACTGGCTGCTATTGTTTTTACTATCCTGTAGCTTCTCTGGGCAGGACCTCAGTGACACTGGCAGAGCAAGTCTTCAGTGGCCGTGCCTGCTCCCCAGGGGGTCACAGGAAGCAGGTGGCTGTGTTAATTGTCCTCACCCAACTCTTGCCCTTCCTGGAGGCAATTGAGAAGTGGCCAGGAAGTGTCAGGCCTACTGTGTCCCCCCCCAGGTTCATTACTTCACCCGTTCACAGTGATTGGAGGTATGTGCCAGGCAAGCAAAATTGCATAGGAATCCTTACTGTCCTTCCTAAGCTCTGTGGCTACCTGGTTGGAAGGGCTGAATGCCATCAGTGCAGAGTGTGTTTGGTATTGCAGCTGGAATCCAGCAGAAGTCTATTTGAAAAAAAACAACCCAAAACAAACCTAAAAATATGAAAAAGTTATTTCCCTAATACACAGCATCTTCCTTCTTTCAAGTTACTGATAAAAGTCCTAGGTAAGAAAACGAGAAAATCTCACAAGGTGCATGAAATATTTCTCCAAACTTTACTCCACTTTTATCTGGTCAGAGAAGGATAGGGAACGTAAATTTCTTTTCATTTTCTGCTTAGGCCAGTCAGGTTTTAATTGTCTTTACTGCAGCTGAACCATCGGTAGCCTTGGATCCCTAAATGGCACCGAGTGCTGTGCTTTGGAAAATCAGTTAGGGTCTTGCTACTTCGGATGAGCTCCTTGTTAACTGTTTGCTTGTTTTTTCAGCACCGAAGGCACACAGCACTGCTGAGTGTCTCTCTGCAAGCGTTGCGAGCCAGGTTTTGAACTACCAGTAATGTTTCTTTCAGTGTCTTTTGGAAGGTATCCACTCACGTTGGAGGTGATGCGAGTTGAGCAATGAATATCGTACTGGCTATTTACCTGCCATGTGCAGTTTGGGTGAAAACTGAGCTTCTGCTCAGGTGTAGTGTTGGTTTTACTGAGACTACTTGCCTAAATAAGGTGGGCTGCAGGATTATGTGGCTGATGAATCATACTGGTTTCTGAATCACCCTTAGAAAATATCAGCCTGAAATACTAACAAATAATGAGCACATTGTGCTTGGACTTGAAGGTTATTTAAAGAATAGCATTTTAAAGCAGAATATTTTCCAAAATGTTTGTTTAACAACCACTTTGCAATTTACTTCCATCAAACCTATTGTACCAGGAAAAAATAGCTCCTTCAGAAGGGAAACGGTGTCGGTATTGTGGAAGAATACCTGATTTTTTATCCAGCTATTTGCTATTTAAGCTCTCCAGCGCAAGGAGATCAGCTGACAACAGCAGCAACCATATCATGTTTGCAGCTGGGCAGTTACAGTAGACCCTAAGATCTGCGACTGTCAACCATGAACACAGATGCCTTCAAAGTTCTGTTTTTCTTCCATGTGGAAGTTGCTGGCATGGAACAGATGCCTTCATTTTGGAGAAACCAACCTCTGGATATAATTGGTTCTCTCTTCTCTTGTCCTCTAGGGACAGTCTCTCACAGATGAAATTAGATGAGAGAGGAAAAAAAAAAAGATGCAGGCGCACGCGCTCACACATGACACGAAGCAGGAGTTTTCAGGATCCCTCTCTGTTTCATCACGTGGAACCGTTTTACAGCTGGAAGGTTTCATTCCCATTTTTAGCACTTTACACACATGATGCTGCTGCTATATGAAGACCATGCAAATTTATATATCTGGCCAAAGTTTATTACTAATCTAGGCATGCTTGTTTAGAAGTAAGACAAGCATATCCAGCCTGTATTACTTTAGTGTTACATCTTGACTTCCTCACTACTATCGATGCCACAATCTCAGAAATTTAAAGGGCAGAAGAGACAAGATGGCTTAACAAACTTCTGTTGCAGTGGTAGAATCAAAAGTGTTTTCATGCAATAGTTTGCTAGTTGTTAACAGATGAGGGAAAAAGCAGGTAATTGACTTCAAATGTCACCTAGCACACAAATAGTAAATGAAGAAAGCACATTTGCAGGAACTTTAGCAGAATTAGTACGATAAACGCCTGTGATGAGCCATTGCTGGGCCAGTCCTGCGGTAGGGTGCTGAAGAGACTGTGTCCTCTTACTGCAGATACCTAAAATGACGTGATGGTAACGGGACTTAAAGGCTCTTAAGAGAGGAAGAATCTGTCTACCCATTGCCCATCAAAGGCATTTGTCACCCCCGCTCCCCTAACAGCTACCAAATTGTTGTGGTTTGTTACTGAGTACTATTAAAATAAATGACTACCCACGGTGGGGTACCTTCATAAGCTCAGTTGTGAACTGTGACAGGCAGGCAGTGCTGTGTAAAGAGCTGTGGCATTCTTGGGTAGAGTGCGTGAGGAGAGGGTGCAACAGGAATCGGGGACTACCAGGAGGTAAAGTACCCCTGCTGGTACCCAAGAGGCTGGATCTGTCATCTGTGAGTGCTTTTTCTTAAGCTTTATTTCCTAGCATAAAGTTTGTTTTGTTTTGTGGGGTTTTTTCCCCCCCCCTTTTATATATATGTATATATTGCAGTTTAATGTAACAATCCAGTTCAATCATGAGGTGTAAAATTTATCTAGCCAAATGTAACTCTTACATGAATTGGCTGAGGAACTGTAGGAATGTGGCTTCTTGAAGATGCTGAGCCTTTGTAACAGTGGTAGCATGTGGATGACCTGAATTCCAAACTTGACTTTCAGATTTTAATGGCAATTTCCATATTCTATGTGTGGAGTTTCCTACTATTGTAGTATTTCCATCTCCTCAAAGTTGAGCAGAAATATTGCCAGCAATGAAAACTGGCAGGAGTTACCTTGGTCCTACCTTGGTCTGGGTAGTTGGTAGAAGGCAGTCTGCCTTTTAGACACCTGATGTAACTGCATAGCTGCAGTGTGCTGAGGTTCTTTGTTTTCTGCTGACACCCATGAGCCGTGTGGGTGGAAGGTATTCACTGGGACTTCCAGCAGTTAGGAGGAAGCCTGAAGTAAACTTTGTTTTGAACCAATGAATCTTTTTTTTTAAAATGAATCCTTTTTTTTTTCGGAATCTTTTTTTAAAGGAATAGGGAGATTCTTTGGTATAGGACTCCAGTTCTGATTCTCAGAACTTCAGCCCAACAGTGTGCAGCTCTTAGCATTGTATTTCTGAAGAACCACATATCGAGGGAAAAAATTAAGCAGAGAAGTGCTTAGGTGATGAAGGGGTTTCTGACAGTGACTAGGAAGTGCAATAGTGGTTGATTTCTTTTGAGGCTGATCCTGATATTTGTAGTCTTTACATCCTATTAATTCCATGAAAGATAAGCTGATACACGAGTTATTTGCCAGGGCCGATGGCTCTTCTAAAAATCTTGGCTCAGGTTATATCCCCCTTCTCTCCACATATAAGATAAAAGCACTGAGAATATGAGGTTAACTGAATTCAAATAGAAGACTCTCTCGAGTTATTGCATTCCTTAGAAAATAAATACATTTCTCATATGGTTGAGATTGATCAAAAAAGTATTCTGTATGCCAGTGATTACATTCCCATCTGTGATTAAGGTTTTCTGTCTGCATCTGGTTTTCACATTATATTTCTGTAACAAGAATCCTTTATATGGCAGAGTTCACTCTCTGTATTTTCTATTAGCTGCAGCTTGAACTACTGCACGGATCGCAGATTTACACATGTGGTTTTCATTACTTCATACCATTGAGAAAAAGTAATATTTGTTTGGGAAAGTATGTTTTTCAAAATTTCCATGGTAATACAACATGTTGATCCTTTTTTTATAACACTCTTGTAAGACTACAAATTGTTTGAGGCATTCTGCTTGCAGTAAAGTTCAGACTTTAGACAATCTCGCATGAACGTTCGAACAACGGGAGCAATTTACAATTCAGGAGGCAAAAATAAATTAAAAAAAGGGCGATTAGCGTCGAATGGGTATAGCAGAATGCATCCATCACTCTGGAAAATGTGGCATATAGGGAAAATGAACGTAGGGCTGAAACAAAGGAAGAGCCGCAAGTTAAAGTGATGAAGTGATGTCTTTATTGTGAAGTAGACAACAGATGGGTATTTTTTTGAGTAAGAACTTTTTTTTTTCTTCTTTTTTTTTTTTACAGTAAGAAGTTTTAAAAATCTTTTTACCAGGAGTGTGCTACTCAGCAGACACAAATATGAAATTGTTATGTTACATCGCTTAACATATTTGATCGTAATTATTTCTCGTGGCCAAATTAGTAAAGGTTAGCAAAACATGAATACAACTTTACAGATGGCTGCTGTGTGTAATTCTGAATCCAAAATACGATGTTAATTTAACGTTCCACTGTAAGTCCATATTTCAACCAGACTGTGCTATCGTCACTCGGTAGAAAACTTTAACCTTTAAAAGATCTCGGTGAAATTAATAGAGCAGCTTGGTCAGCAAGGGAGTTTTCAGCTTTGGTAGGGGAATGAGTTTATGGCCATAAAAATCAGATCAAACAATAACAACAATTTAGGGGTAGTTGTTTGCGTTTATGGAAACGTAAAGCGTTACCCAAAAGTCTGGACAGTTGCAAAATACGCAGTTCGTGATGAGGCACAACCGAGAGGTCAATTTATTGCCTATATAAGACTGTGGTGACAACTATAGAGAATTTCGTACAAAAGAAAAGTCGTTTTAGAAAAGTGGGTCTTGCACCCAAGTTGGAAAGTCCTAACCACATTTTGGAGATCGTTTTCCAAATGCCCAAGCCGGTTGTGTCATCTTGAAAGCCTCATAGTTGCCAGATGCTGGGTAGAGTCCTGCAGTCCTTGCATGCCTCTCGTTTTCACTGAAATCAACAGAATTTTGGCTTGTGTCAGGGCTGTGGGGAACCATCCAGCCATGAACACGGGAAAGAAAGGACTTTGAGTGGTGAGCTCCTTTGTTCTGTAACCTTAACTTGGAAGGCTTGTTTTGATTTGAGGAGGGTGCTTGTTTGTGGGAAAGATTGCAGTTTCTAGCACAGACGTGATCTTTTACAAATGCCCTTGAGCGATACCTTTTTTTTTTTGTCGTAGGAGTTAGTCCAGGAGAGGGTTGGGGCTGGGTTCTTGGTTAGATGCATGCAGCTGCCACTACATCCTTATGCATGCTTAACTTTTATGTCCCAAAATACCTGAATAGCGGATGCAGATTGAAGCATGTGTGTAACTGTGTGTGCCTGGCTCTGAAAATCTTCCTGCCTTGCCATAATTTTGAGCCCCTGAAAAGCATATTAATGTCTTGGAAAAACTGACAATGCTGTAATGCAGACTCATACAAATGACAAACTATTTGTGTAACCCAAATAAACAGTTTTTGGAGGTGTTGGAGTGGGAGGGAAATTGCCTTTTCAGAAGTGGGAGGATGATTTGTAAATACATCAATAGTTTTTTGATCTCCCTTTGTTTAAATGTATTTGCTGTTATGATTTACAAACCCAAATTAGTACAGCGATGTGTCATTGCAGGGTCTCTATTTTTAGTAACCATGTTCATTTAATAAATGGCTCTCTAGAGCTTCTGTTGAACAAGGTAAAGTATGTAATATCTTATATTATATGGATGTATTTAACACCAGGCATTTTTACAGAATTAGCTAATAATAGTTGTTTTCATGACAGAACACAGGCTGCCCTTACTTTGTTCCCTTCTATATATCAACTGTTATAAATGAGCAACTTATGAAACAGCTTTTGTCAAAGAATTAATACAGTTTTAAAGTACTGCCTTATATTAACTAAGAAAATGTGGGTAATTGATTTAGAATGATAGCGTTTCTGTCTTCCCTTTTTATTTAAAAGACTGCTATTATCATGCAATTGAAGGGGTGTGGTGATTCAAACTGGCTGTGATATGTGCTTCTTTTTTTTCTTTCTTTTTTTTTTTTCTTTTTCTTTTTCTCTTTTTTTTTTTTTTTTCTTTTTCCTTTTCATTTCATTTGTTGTCAATAGAAAAGATTGATCTCTGGGCTGGTGAACATAATATCTGTCCCAGTCAGAAAAGGAAAGAGGAAATTAGCAGAGCGATTGGTGGAGAATGATATCTGTCAAAAGAAACACTTGGAGAGCACTGAGTTTAGTGATAGGTGACTGCCGGAAAAAAGGGAACTTTGAATTTTGTCAAGGTAAGGAACAGAATAATATTTGATTTTGTAATATGCATACTTTTTAGAAGTTATTTTTAATGACTGTACCTTGCCTTGTAAACTGGAATTACAAAAAAAAAGAAAAAAAAAAGAAGGAATCTTTCCCTTTAGCCTCCAAAGAGTCTGCCTACACCAGTGGAAAGTGGTGTCTTCATTTTAATATCACTGAGAACGAAGAGTATAGCAATGCCAATAAAATCCATCAGTGGTGGCTTCTCTAAAATACTAACTTAAAAATGTGTATATGTGAAATCTTTTAACTGTGTGGGGTTTTTTTGTGCGTGTGTTTTTGATGGCATTTGTGCTCTTTATGTTGCATGTAAATATTACTTGGCTGGCCTGCGAAAATAATATCGTTCAGTTTCCCGAGCTGTGAATTAGAACAGTATTTGCAGCCAGGTTAAGGAACAAAAATGACAAAAAATGGTTGTGTTTGTAATACAGTGGAACCCTCTGTTAAACTCCTTGCATTGGGAATCTGTGATAAATTTTGATTGAGATGATAATGAGAATGGAGATTTCTTCTGCTATGGGCAAAGATTTTTACCATACTGGAAAAGTAAAGCTTCTGGGGCACAACAAATTTTCTAGCTAACCTCTGACTGTCATCCCAGTCGTTACTGTAGCTACATTGTTCCTCTTAAAATGGTGTGTCTAGGCGGTGAGAAACTACTAAACTGATTTTAAGTACTTTCCAACACTTTTGACACTTTCTTTCTCAGTGTTGGACCATTTTGCCTATGATGTAACTTTGATAAAGTACGGTACCAAAATAAACAGTATCTGAGTCCTCTAGGCTGTGCTCTGGTTAAAGGCAACAAAGTCTTGATCATATCAGTTGTTTCCCCACCCGAGACAGTGCAGCCCAGGCTGCTGTGTCTGTGGAGGGTGGAAAGGGGCTGGAGCACAGCTGAGAGAGCAGCAGGAGGCTCTGCGCATCGCCCTGTGCCAAAGGGCCGGCGCTGAGGTTTTGTGCACCGGTGTGAACATGCTTTTTAAAAATTAAATCCTATAAAAAATGAATTTGCATTCTAATTCGAGTTCCTAGCTCAGTTTAAAACAAGTAAATGTTTCTCTGAGACCTTCCTGTACACAGGCAGCATTGAAAAACAATGAATAATCTTAGCTGGGTTTCTTCTTCCATTTTATTTTGCTAATTTAACAGTGTATAGCTTCTGACTAGTTCTTATTTTCTATCAAGGGTTTGTTTTTCAAAGTGCAAGTGTACCCTGTACAGGTGGTTGTTGGTTGATTTCTTTTGCCATATGGGTAAAGGATGTAAAAAAAAAATAAATAAATAATTGTAAAAGTAAAGATTTAATGCCTGAAGTGTGCAGTCCTGGCATACTAATGGGAAGCTTATTGTGCTTTATTGCTGTCAGAGCATGTGCAAGATAATGGAAATTTCCTACAACTTAGGAGAAAGGCATGCTTTCTAATACTATTCATTTTTTGTAGAAAGAGGGAATTAAGAAGACTAAAATTCACTTCCTCTTTATGAAGTCCAAATGATCTGGTTGTACTACTGAAATATTCATAAATGGGAGGGAACAGCTTGTTATCTGTCTTGTTAACCATCGGGCAAACTCACTCTGCCTCTATCACCTGGGTGCAGCCACATCTCTACCACTGTGTAATTGCTCTGTACTAAATGATTCCCTTTCCTGTGCAGTTCTATCAGTGTAGCCTTATACCAAAGCAAACACATCCCCTCTATAACACAACTTACAGAGTTAATGATGTTGTACAGTTCTCACCTTGGTGATGAGGATAATCCAAAACTGCTTTGTAGCTCTCTTTTATGAAGAGTGATCAGTAGTGGTTAGCAATTGATAGATCTTTAGATTGGGCATTCCTGTTTTGACATTAATTTGAAATGAGGTGACTGCATAAGGTGACTGGATGAATGTGTCTGTCACGTGTTTAAAAATTAACAGTTAGTCTTCAATGGCCAAGAAGCTCCACATTGCAATTTGGATGAGTGATGAGAGGTGAGGCCAACACTTTCGGTGCTTCATTTAATACAGACTTTGCTGTGCCCAAGAAGATAGGAATTACTGTTTGAAACCAAAACGGAATAAAAGGTGTTTGAATCTGTCACCTCCTTGAAGCAGTGATGTCTTGTAGCATTAGACTACCTGCCTATGCTTTTGTGATCCCTTTTGTGCATCCTCATCCACCTTTTTGCTACGGCAAAATCTTCTTTCCTTGGTTTTTCTTTTTTATCCTCAAAACAGTTGTTTGCTTGGCTACGTATCTTAAAGAGTACAATTGAAATCATAACCCCCCCCACATTCTAACATATAACAGATGCAAAAGGGGACGAGTGTATTATAGACAGTGAATTGTCATTACACAGCTCACAATCAGATTTTCATCTGTTCATGTGGCTCACACCTGTGGCTTGCTGGCATTGCTCTCGATTGGGAGTGTGAGAGATCTTAATGAAAAACAAAGCTGGGATGACAAGAAGAGACTCCACGGCACACACGGGTTACTTCACACGTCGTAAGAAAGTGAAATTCGAAATACGCTGGCTTGTGGAGAACGTCTGGTGATGAGGGAGCGTGCCTGGGTGACTCTGCAAAGGGAACAGGGGCCCTGCTTCTTGCTGCCTTGCAAATAAGGCATTTTTCTCTGTAGGTCAGGTTGATTTGGACCAGTTGAGAGTGGTGGCTGATTTCTCCAGCTTACTTTCTGAGCCAGTAAGCGTATCCTGGGCAGGAATCCAGCTTTTGAAGTACAAAGAAAATAACCCATAATCTATATAAAATGCTGGTGGATGGGGAAGGGAGGAAATGTACAGAGAATAACGGAGTTTGAGAACAACTGTGTTAAAAGTAGAATGAAGGGGAGGGTGTGTGTGACATTAGTATTTATTTTAATTTGAAAATGCAATCCTTGAAACATTCAAGGTGAGCAGAGGACAAGCTCTCACAATATGATATATTTATTAGTAACCCAAACCCAAGCACTCCAGCTGAAGCTGAAGTCCCTTTTTCAAAGTGTTTTTTTTTTTTTTCTTTTTCCCCCTTGAGTTTGCAGAGTTTTGGGTTTTCTCTCTTTTATTCCTGTCCCCCCCCTCCCCCCCTTTTCAGTAACATACTGTGGCACTGATAACGTTAATGGGCTTTGCCCCACATGGAGCAGCGAGTGTATTGTACCACTGCTCACAGATCCCAGGTCAGTGTGATGCGTGAAATCAATTTATTTGAATCTCTTTGCCTGTATAGGAATTTGGCGGCGTGCCAGTTGTTTTCATTTAATGTTCTTTGTGTTGAACACAGACAAGCAGGCATGCTTTTGTACTCCTCTTTCTTCTAAGCTCTTCTCTTTTCAGCCAATATTCTATTCTGTGGATTTTTCAGAAAGAAGGAGGAATGTGTTACCTTTTTTTAAAAATCATTTTTGTTTAAATAGCCTTTAAAGAGCATGGAAAGTAGGTCAGCGATAGAGCAGCAGCCTGTGTAGGGTTTTCACCATGTATAGGTGGTAGCACCTACTCTTTTCCATTTCTTAAGTTTGTGGAAAAAGAGAGAGAAAACACTGGTCTATTTTCCCCATGCCCAATTCTATGATTTATATCCTCTCGTAAGACAAAGACTCTTCAATGATTTTTAAATTAGAATAATTTTATTTCTTAATAAGTGAAATGTCTGGCAGTTGGTTGGATGAATCGGAAATACTTTCCAAGATCTGTTTCATTTTGAGCGATGACCTTAATATAAGTATTCATGTGGGAATTCCTTGCCTCATCTTTCTGTCTGTTCCTCCCCTTCCCCAGATATGTAATATTTTGAATGGCTGGCTGAAGAACAGCTACCTGAAAGTACCCATTTCTTTCCTTTTTAACTTCTTGTTACGAGAAAGTGGCAAGGCGTGTGGAACAGAGCAAGTAATCTCCCCCCTTTCTGAAACAGGAACTAATAAAATAAAATAAAATAAGAACTGAACGGAATAGACAGCAGTGGATGTTTCCAGGAGGATTTGTTTTAGAGGCTGGTGTGGGGAGCGGGAGGAGAGGGCTCTGTTGATGCTCCGGGCGGTTGGTGCGGAAGTCGATATGCAGAACCACGGAGCCGCGGCGCAGGGGTCAGACTCGTACACATCAGCCCCATTTCCTTGTTTAATTACCTGAAGAGCAAAACATCCAGGCTGGGAGTGTGTGAAAACCCAGTATCTTGAACAGCAGTTTGCTGCTCTGACATCCTGCGAGGCCAGCCCTGTCTGTCTGCAAACGTCAGGGCTGGTTCCTGACAGCGGGCTATCTCTGCCGGGCCTGGGTTCCTTCCATTCAGGAGGCATTGTGTGGAAGAGGGTTTGGTCAGGAATTTGAGGTTCCTGCCAGTTCTTCCAGCCCGGACAACCTTCCTATTAACACTTCATAGCAGCAGAAAGATACTGCTTTTGTAAACTTTGGCAGTAGCATGGTCCATTATTCTTTCTGC
>JAAGNO010000304.1:16868-27824 GCA_033439905.1 Ceryle rudis
TGCACATCCATCCTTTCCAACTCAATAATTTCCACCCCTCACAAAGATTTTTTTTTTTTTTTTTCATTTTTCCCTTTCACCGTTTTTTTTTAAGTACGCTCTTTTTAGCCTTTCCCTTGTAATTCTGGCATTGGTATAATACCAACTGAAACAAAACATGTTAACCCTTTTGCTTCTGAGTTTGCAGCTTTTTCCTTTTACTCTATTCTCTCTTGCCTTGCTCAACCTCTTTTGTTTTCAGAGGTAAAAATCTTCTGAGGAGCAAGATCTTTCAGGTGGAGTTCGTGCTATGCAGCAAATAAACATTTGAAAAGGTTGTTTGTTTTGGTCTTTTTGTGTGTGTGATCACTAACATAATCATCATTCTTACCATTTTAATTTTGTTTTCATTTTCTGCATGCTTGGAAACATGATATTTATTTATCCTGTGGATTCAAACCCAAGCCACTGTTTCTTCTGGCATGGCCAGTTAAACCAGTGGTGGCCACTAACAGTGCTTCCATTCTCATTATTCATGTGATTTTCTGAGATGTCCGGATTGATGTTTGATTTTAAAATGTTGGGATAGGGTCAGTTATAACCCTTGCTCCTCATAACTGCTCTTTGTTGAGGTCACTCAACAGGTTGAAGGTGTTGGGTGCACTGGACAGGGCTCTGTGCACTGCTCAGGTTTGGGCCTGTAGAAGGAAAGTGTTCATCAGGATGTAAAGCTCCAGGTTATAGCTGAAAGATACTGAAATGTTCATTTAGGTAAATAGCTTGAAATATTTTTTTATTTTATTTGTGAAGAATGAAAGTATGACTTCTTGTTTGAATGAGAAATGAAAAATATGATCCTCATTTGGATAGTTTTAATACTCTAGTTTATAGCACAGTGCTGTTCATAGTTGTACTGGCAGAATTTAAGATCACAAGGTACAAGAAACAGAGGGAGAGAACATAATTAATATGGCTCTGCAGCAAAGATGAGCGTAGCGTGCGACTATTGACTTTTATTGTTATAGGCAGAAGCTGGTCCAGGAAAGATATTTGTAGAGAAGGAGAGCTGAAAGTTAACTAAAGTTTCATTTTCTTTTATGCTGAAAGCTTTTGGTCCAGTCTGTACAGTTTATGCCTGCAGTCTTGGGGGACATTTTCACATGCTAATGATTTTGGGTACTCGATAGATTTCAAAATAGTTTGAGCAGTAACTTTTTTTTCCCCGCTAATATTTCATTAGGCTTTTGTAAAACAGATTTAAAGACATACTTTTCTTCTTGCATGCAAACACTACCAGGTAAAGGTTCTGGGGACCCGTCGTTAAGAGAAGGTAGCCTTCAGTGAGCGTGTGCAGCTGGGACTCAGCGATAGAGCAGCGGGACCGAAAGAGTCGTTATGATACCTTGTGCCACTAATCCTCGCACTAAGAAGGATTTGCAGGGGATGGTGCAACAAAAGAGCTGTTACAGTGTATCAGATCAATAATCGTGATCTATTAAACTCTTAAATATGTACATAATCCTTCACCTTTAGAATCAGGCCCTCTTCTTCATTACGAACTCCTTAGACTACTCAGGTGTGAAGGTGCCTTCAAGGAAAACTGAAGATGTGTCGTTTTAAATTTCTTTATCCTGTCGTACTGTAATGAAGCCACGGTTTAAAAAAACCCATGGCTTGTATCTACAGGGTGAAGAAAAGACGGTTTATGCATTGTGGCCGGTGTCATGTTCCTGTAGGTTTTGTACATACAAAGGAAATTACATGCCTGTATGAGAGCCCTATCAGTTACTTAAACCTTTGCAAGTCACACCCCTCCTTCCAGTGTTTTACATGCCTTTGTGGTTTGTGCAGAGTTCCTAATCAAATGAACTGTCCATGACCCCTAGCCAATCATTGCCCACCACAACCAGCAACATAGTAGAAGAGAGTTCTTCATGGATGTGTGGTGATGACAGTAACCACACTGTCTTTCCTCCCACCCATTGAGTGTCTGGTTCCTCTTTGCAAAAGGCAGCAAATGATGGCTTTTAATCCATGGTTACTGCCTCAAAAAATACCTCAGAGATAATGGTTTTAAATCAGCATTCTGTCTGAAAAAAAAATAATATTTATCTTGAGCATTTCTGCCAGTCTCTGCTGCGCCAATCTTAAGGAAAGTTCTCACGGATAACAGTTCCCAAGCTGGTTTGGGCTTTATTAAAACCAGCACCTTGCATTGTGCCCAAACACTTACTGCTGTTCTTTGCAGATGTTCTCCTAGTGTGAAGTGGTGTAATTTGCTCTTGGTATGAAATTCCACTTCATAATCACCTCTGCATTCTTCTCCTGCTTCTCTTCTGAATGGCTACAACGAAGCACCATGTGGAGTGCAACATAATTAGATAAAATGAAACGATATGTAATGGCCTCTGTTCCTCAAGGCTCCTCCTCGTTCCTAAAGAAACAAAGATTTTGTATGTTAATTTTCCTTAGCTGTGATGGGATTTGTCCGGGTCAGACTAAAAGCACAAAGCTTTTGTCAGAGCATTATGCTTCCAGGGACTGTGCTGTGCTCCTCCGATTGCACTTCTGGCTCAGTTTTGTAATGGAAACCTCACTGGCACAGTGTTTGTCCTACAGTGTTAGAGTGCTCGTTGTTGATCTTTCATTTATGTGTTAATTGTGGGAAATATTTTATGGCAGTCCTCAGCTTCAAATTCTGGAACTTGTAGCTTTCAGGGCTAGCAGAGGTGGGAGAGGATGAATGTCCAAGGCAGCAGGAGCAGAGACGAGTCATGTAGTGATTTGGAGAAGGGAGGTATGTTGTGGGATGAGGAGGTGGCCCCAGAATGGAGAACGTAAGGAGCAGACAGGATGGCAGAGGGTACTGAATGGAAAAAAGTGTGAGAAAAAATGTGATGGCAGGTGTAACTAAGGAAACAATGGAAAGAAAAAGATTCCATTGACTAAACCCAGCACCTTCCCTTTGTCGCTCAAACGATAATGCTTTTCCATCTGCAAGGGTTGAATGAGTCTTCGTACTGATTCTGCTGTGTTTCAACACACTGAACTGCATTAGAGCAGTTCACTTGGTAATACTGCTTTGCCGTTTTAGCAATTACGGGATGTGCCGGTGGGTTGTCCTATTATAACCGCGAGAAGACTCATCCATAACCACTCTTCTGTTAGGAATTAGTTCTCATCATGTAAAAAAGGTGCCCCCTGCCTTTATGCCATTAGACCTCTCCATTTGTCAGGGAAAGTTAAAAAATTTAATGAGGGAAGTGGCTTTCTCACCTGGCTCTGGAAATCCAAGGGGAAATAATGCTTAGCAGTCCTAGATACGCTCAAATATTCATTTGCAGTCCTCATTCACTGCACTCTTGAGCTGTTGACAGGTGTCATACTAAAATAAAAGCATTAACAGTAACCACCGACACACTGTACAATGGCACCGCAGTGATGTTACTGCTGCTACCAAGTACATCAACACATCCCAAGGCACGCAGAACGCTCTCCAGCCCATTATAAGGGAGGCCAGTGTAAAGATTTTGCTGACTGCTATGAGCTTTGTTTTCTGTATGCGTGTCAGTTTGTTTTACAAGCATGACATTGTCCTTATATTGTTGAATATGTACTTACGTTGACTAATGTTATTCTATAAATTCCCTTATATATCTAATGACTGCAGTGGTTTTCAAATTTATATCGAGTCTCATCAGCAACGATAAGCTTTGTATTGAGGCCTCCTTGAACGAAGCTTACGTACCATTACAAATGCAGTTAATAAGAACAAATTGATCAATATCTAACAAAAGGGTGAAGAAGGGAGGTCAAGAGGTAAGAATATCTCCATATAAAAGATTCCCCCCCTGTTGGAAATGGCAGTCCGAGCGTAAATAAATGTTTTGTATCGCTGTGTATTTGCTCCACCTGGTGGATTTTCCAGAAAGTGTTTTTAATCCTTGCTAATAAGGCGAAGCTGTCTTTAATTAAGTATAAAACACAGGACCAAGAGTGAATGCGACTTTATTTATTTATTTTTTTTCTTCCATTTTCATTAAGAGTAGCCACGGCATTGCAAAAGGCAGACTTGGGGAAAGACAAGATGAAAATTTGACATTTCTCTTGGCCACGTTTGGTCAGTGCAATAACGTCTCATGGCATTCCAAACCAAATAATGGTAACAGTTTACTCTTGGACTCATCTAGAGATTAATAATTAAGAAGTTCAAATCTATGGCTTGTGGAGTTATACGTAAATAGTGGAAGGGAGGATTTGCTGTGGATTCCCCCCCACCCCGAGTTCGTGAACCCCCCCGGATAAGTGCTATTGAAAAAGAAGAGTTCCTGCACTGAAGTGTTACCGCTGTACATCGGCATAAAATCTGTCTGTCATTAAACCAGCTTTGCAAACATTGTTTTCTTTGGAATTCGTAAGGACTCGGTTATGCTTTGATCATCTCATTGTTCTCCTTAGGTTATTTTTTTCCTTTAGAGTGTAATGGCTCCCTAACAGAAGGTGAAGTTTAGAAAATAGTGTCTCCATATGCAAGGGATTTGGAGACCTTTTTATTGTCTTTAAAAATGTCATTCATAGTCCTCATTAGCATTTATTGTTGCAAGCCTACAAGCAGAAAATGTGAAATTGGTATGTCATGAATAGCTCCACAGAGCTCTAGAGCCCTGAAATTTTGCCTGCAGTGTGGTGTGGGGCAGGCATTGAGAGAAAGCTGGCCAGATGGCTGCCAGCACAGAGCAGAGCTGCAGGTTTTTGTCTCTGGTGCTGAGAGGAGGGAAAGTTCACTGGAGCATACGCTATCACCCCTTGCGTTTTAACAAAACTAACTCACCATCAGTCAAAATGGGGAGGTGGTGACATTGAAACAAAAGTTTTCAATATAATGTAACAGTCCTTGTCAAATGAATAAAATATGTTTAGTTAGTGTCACAAATATTGACATGTTACAAAGAAAAATGCAAGGCTTGAATTTATGGGTAGCGGTAGATACGCTTTCACACAAATATGCTCTCACATTATCTTTATTATGAAAATCCTATGCATTGAAAAGGCATCGATTAGAGGTCAAAACTAGGGTTAATAT
This sequence comes from Ceryle rudis, assembly GCA_033439905.1. Lineage (NCBI taxonomy): Eukaryota > Metazoa > Chordata > Aves > Coraciiformes > Cerylidae > Ceryle > Ceryle rudis. The sequence goes on from JAAGNO010000304.1 coordinate 21,931, forward strand.
ACTTCAGCAGGAGGAGTTTCTCTACCCCTGTTAAATGAGCAAACACTCTGAGCCTCAAGTCAAAAAAGCAACTGATAGCTTGAACCCTTTTTTTCCCCTTTTCCTGTTTTTTTTTCTTTTCTTTTCTTTTTTTTTTTCCTTAATCTTAAAATATGACCCTAGTTCAACAGGACCAGATATTCTCACCCAGGCTCCACTGGTTCACACTGAATGTGTTCTTTCTTCTGTCAGTGAAACAACGTCTTCGCTATTTTCTTGTGTCCTTTCAGAAATAATATCAAATCAATATCAAATTTTTTAAAGTGCATCATTGATGTCTACGCTCAGATGGTGTATCAGATTCCTTTGAAATCCATATGATGATACAAATTAGCAGTCAATTCTAATTTATTTTACCCACACTATAGAAAATATTGTAATTAATGAAAAGTGCAAGGCAAAACTTGCTTTAGCCCAGATCAGGTGAAAGAAGTAGACACCCAAACAGGTACATAGAGGTGATTTGTCCACCTGAGTGTTGTTACTAAAATGTATACAGAAAGCAAAAGAACATGCATTCTGAAGCCAATGTTGGCCCTCATTCGGTGTTAAGTAATTTTTGGTGGCACTATTCTTCTATGATAGGTCTTTCTGTATATTTTCGGTGTTTTAAAATGCGAAATACGTCTGAAGTGCTACTGGGATTTCTGGCAGAGTTCAACAAGAATGATTTTTTTTGGCTCTTCTTTTGATCAAAAAGCAACAGACAATCTAGGTTTCCAAGTCTGTCCCATAGGTGAGGTTGCCTTTTCTTAACAGATGATTTGAAATCCTTTTTAGAGGACAAATTTATGATTATTCCATTGAAATAGCATGACTCTTAAGTTTTCTTAACTGAAAAGAGAGATGAATCCTTTCTCACCTCAACTGATTTTAATCCAGTACTACAGGTAACGTGATCAACAGTTTCTCTTAGACAACCAAGGATTTTTTTTTTCCCCAGCTTGACGACTCTGGCTTTCAACTATTGAGCGTTTGTGTAGGTAATTTCAATTAGTCTGGATTTCACAGAGCTATGTATGTTTTAAGGGTCCCATTTGTCTTCGTCCCCCCCCCCCCCTCCCCCCCCGAAATCCAGAAAGCCTTGGCAATAAGGAAATGCTTGGGGAAATGTTTAATCTTATCTGGCAAATGTTTTTTGTTGCATGCATTAAGAGCTACTGTTAACAGATAAGCACATTTCTTATTGGAATATTTCAATTCAGTTTCCAGGCAAAGAATTTGGAGCTTATAAGGTAGTGCCTTTCTTGGGGTTTGGTTTTTTGTTGGGTTGTTGGGTTTTTTTGGTTGGTTGGGTTTTTTTTGTGGTTTGGGTTTTTTTTGTATGTGTGTGGTTGGTTGGTTGGGTTTCTTTGTGGGTTTTTGTTGTTTTGTTTGTTTGTTTTGTGGTTTTTGGGTTGGTTGGTTGGTTGGTCTTGGGTTTTTTTTTTCTAAAAAACCCAAGGGAGGTGAATTACAAAGTCAAGGAAAAAGTCATACTGAAGGTACACATTACAGTCCTAGGTGGCCTACTGTTTCACCAGGCAACAGGAGATCTTGAGCAACAAGAAACCGGTGAACTTCTCCTGAAGGTGTTGCTTTTACTGTACTTTGGTTGGACAATCAACTCAATAAAGTTTAGAAAGCATCCAGAAGTGGTCACCATCCTTCCCCGCCTCGCCCCCTCCCCACATCAGCTCTACAGCTCACACATTAGGTGGGTTTGCCCTGTCAGTGGGATGCCTTAAGAAAACACTAATAGCATCCAGCTGGGTGGAAAATCAAAACGTTTGGGGGCTGACAAAACTAGCAGATTTGAATTTGAAAGCCCAGCTAATGCCCCCATTTTTATTTACCACTCGCCCATAAAAGATTATTTTCCAATATGTCAGCCTCATTTGGTGGCCAGTGGTCTGAAAGTGAAAGTGGAACAAGCAAGCGGGGAAATCTGGACATTAGTGAGTCCGCCCTTTCAAGCTGGTGTGCCACTTTGTGGAATGGCCTTCCCTGAGATTGGGGGGGTCCTAATGACCATTCATCAACGCTCGTTGACTGATCATTGAGTGCCTTCTCATTCAGTTTATCAAGTCTTGCACATAAAAAGTCAGAATAAGCATTATTCAGCTTTGTTAAAGCCAACTAGGAGTAAAATGCTCCATTTGAACCCATTTTGCCCTTGGTTTTTCACTTTGTTAATGCAGTCCTGCTTAAATGAGTGCTTTTATTGGGTCGGTTAGAATATCTGAAACTATTAATTCTCTTGTATTGAATAGCTGGTGGCAGGCCAGAGCAGATGGGGTAGAAAACTATTTGGTTGGGTGTATTGCTTTCAATTAGGATCAATGAGGTTTCAGCTCCTTTGAATTAACTCACTTAATACCCACTGTGTGAAGTCACAATGTATCACAACAGTCTGCTCTTAAGTAGAGCGGGAAGTTGAGAAGTCCTACAGAAAAGCTTTGAGTTAAATTCTTCCTTCACTGTTAATAGAGAGCTTTCATTAACTACAGATGCATTTCAGTGGACCTCCAGTCCCTGGTAGTAAGCTAGGTTTGTGCAAAAGGCAATTTCTGTGCTTCTAATGGTGGTCGTTTGGAATTTCTCTTCTCCATCAGAGCCATGCCTTACTGACCTTATATCATCCACTGCATAAAAATCTTGTTCTTTTTTTTTTCTTTCCCCCATCAGATATATGAATATGGGGACTGTTTTCCACTCTTTTCCCATTTTCAAAATTAAGAGTTGTAGAGGATTGTTTAAAATCATTTTGTAAAGTGTTTCGAGTGATTGTCAAACAAGGAGCCTATTCCCACCCAGGAAGGTGTAGCATAATGTGTGCTATAAAGAAACTGGCCCAAGATTATCTTCTGGACGTTTTACTCTCTTTATATCCCTTTCATTTTGGTATTATGCATAGTACTGACTCTTGTAACACAGCGGAATCGTTCCTGTGTTAAAACCACTGCCTTTCCTATCTTAGCGGAGAATAAACCCTATTACAGAATGGGCTGTCCACCTTTGCTTAGCCTGCTAAAATTCCAGACTTGGTGCAAAAACTGTCAGGGTAAGCTCTAAGTGACTGCGTTAAAAATGGGGGTGAGGAAAACGAATAAATATCCACAGATATTTATTCAGGAAGGACTGCCAAATGGGTTGCAGCCTGCCTCAGTGTATTAAATAATGAGAGGGAAAAACTATTCATGCAGCTGGCTGCTTGAGAAAATGCTGAAGTAGTCTCAGATGCACAGGCATTCTGTTAGCCCCTTCCACAAGCAGACTTCTAGGTGAGAATCTCCAGGGATCCAGGTTTTGTTGACGTGGATCAATTTAAGTGGCAATTACTGTAGTCAGATAACAGCTTAAAAAGGCTTTTTACACACAGAAAAAAAAAAAAGATGCATAATCACACAGCATATGGAAGTTCAATTTTGTGAGCCGTGGTCTGTGGATTTACAATGTACTGATATTAAGACCTTCTTTTAAGAGTGAATATTGTTCCATTTTATTAAAATGCATCATACCTTTGACACGTTACTTTCTACTCTGAAGCTGATTCAGGCTGCATCTATGTTGATGAAAGGTTGCATTTCCAACTGTGAAAATGTTTCTCCTTTCATGTAGAGTACAGCATTAAAGAAGAAAAACAACACAGCAAATACAATACTGACTGGTTTTAAATGGTGCATCAAATAATAAAACAAAAAGAATGGTAAATTCTTTAAAGGCTCGGTGGCGCAGACTTTGGCTTGACTCCCTTTCCTTTGCTTTTCTCCCTTTCTCCCCTCTGCTTTCCCCACTTTTACAAAGCCGTCTGGCATGAAAATGTTTTTGTGTTTTGGGGTTTTTCTTGGGCTCCCCAACATTCAAAAATCCATTATAGAGACCGTCGTTACAGTAGGTATCTGACGCAGATGAAGAAAAGACCTGCCTCCAGTAGCAGACCCGTTAGAGTGTTAGTGTGAGGATGTTTACTGGGGCGAGGGGAGCTGCTCCTTTGGTCCTTTGATCATCTTAAATTTGCCAGTCCTGTGTTTGGAGTCTCTCTCCTATTTAAGTGAAGCTTAAGGGTGGTACTTAGATAGTGTTAAAAAGTTATAGTGGAAATACCGGCAAATTAAGTGACTTACTTGCGTTAAGTGAGAAATACTCATGAGTTCAGTCCAGCTACTGGAAGGCTTGTTATTTTTTGCTTAATTTTGCATGTGTGTCCTTTTCCAAAATAGATTCTTATCAGGCTCTGTAGCAGCTAGAGGAAGGAAGAGGAAGGCCTTGAAAGCGGAGTTGTTTGTGTGTGGTAGAGGCAGAAGGTGGCATAACGCAAAATTAAGGGGATGCATAAATAAGTACAAAGGGACGAGTCTTAGACTGACAAGACTGCAGCTCCTGAAGGTCTGACTGAGAATCGCTGCCTTTCTATATGGGTTTAAATGTATACTGCAAAGGCAGCACCAGGACTTGGGCGCTAATTGCTGGAGAAATGCTTGTTACTAAAGGGAGAAGCTTTTGCAAGTGCTAAATGGAAGAAGAGTTTTAAAAAAGAAGGTATTATTCCTTGTGCCTGGAATTTTGTGCAAGGCTATACGTGCCACAGAAGGCATGCGAGTCAGGCGTATGTTTCTCCTAAGAGGCAAAGATGTTTTACAAAGGACTAAAGAGGGACTGCTGAGAAGAAAATAGCCAGCTTTAGATAAAGCACTGTAACAAAGACTTGTAGTTTTATGTATCATGGTGTCCATTAAAGCTTAATAGAGAAGAGTGCATTGAACCTAGCCAAGCATACGTTATTCATGTGAAGGATAAACATTTAAGGGGTGTGCAAAATCAGAAATTGGGAGGACATGATTGTTTAGCTTTTGAAAAAGGTTTACAGGGAAGATTTTGTTTTCATCCCCCATGGATCACCATGCAAGGTAAAGGAGAGTAAGCTGCAAATGTTTGGAACGTATCAATGCAGGAATCCCAGGGGGTTAAAAGCACTATAGTAAAATAAAAGTGCTCTGCTTTCTAAGTGTGTTCTATTTTACTCATACTACTGAGAATCTGATTTTGATACTCCGTTCACTATAGTAAAACTGAATAATAATGACAAAAGTGTGGGGTGGGGAGGAAGAGGAGGGGGAGACTCTCATATATCCTCCTGCACATTTTGCATTTCCAGCTAAATAAACAAACGTAGTCCTATGGAGTGCAAAATTGTGGCTGTTAAAATACAGAATGAATTTGTTGACACTTTTGGAGTAGAGCTGATTTTGGAGGACAGCTTCCGTCAGCAGAAGAAGGGGTTAACTTTTCAAGAAAAAAAAAAAATGAATAATTCAGTGTTTGGCTTATCACTCTGCATTTTACTTTCTATTCTTTGGTCATCTGGAACTTGGTGTGAAAGGTAGAGTAAAAGGAGTCAGCTGAGGGGAGACGGGGTTGTGATAATTTGCACACACATCCCTGTCATTGTTCTGCCTGAAGAGACAGGGCTGGGTTCAAGGCCACATGTGCTCCTGTCATCATTCACATTTCTGCTCCAAGTGCAATACAGAGTGTCAGCTCTCCATCTGTCTTTGCCTGGCAAACGCACGCGCCCAGCATCCTGCCTCCAGCTACGCTGCCACAGCCAGTTCTGATGGCCCTCCTCGCTTCTCTCTGTTCATTCCAGAACAGGAGGCACTGAGCCCTAAATAAGCTTGCTTTTAGGAGAAAGCCATTTACAGTGTGGTATATTTTATCCAAGGATGCCTGGTGAGTTGAAATTATTGCAGCTTTTTTTTTTCTTTTTTTTTTTTTTTGGGGGGGGGGGTTTAAATGGGGAAAAGCTAATTGGGTTTTGATAGTATTTTTTTGTCTTCCTTTTTTTTTGCCCTGTTTCGGCGTGGGTTGTCCTC
>JAAGNO010000306.1:0-19394 GCA_033439905.1 Ceryle rudis
CTGAAGTCTCTCTTGACAGCCCTCAGTTTTCTTCTTTCAAGGTCATCACTGCCTATCTGGAAGGTCAATAATGGATAACAATCTGTAGGCTGTACCAGGGTAGGAAGGTTCCTTACCACATCTTTAACTCGGGCCCTGGGGAGGCAGCAGACTTCCCTTAGAAGTGGGTCAGCTCTGCATATCGGGCCTTCAGTTCCCTTCAGAAGGGAGTTGCCTATTACAATGACTCTCCTCTTTTTTTTGTTAGAAGATGTTTGGATACTGGGCTTGGGCTTCCTTAGTTTTGGGAACACTTCCCAGCCACTTTAAGGTGATTCGGGTTAGGAATCTTTTAAAAAGTATAAAATTCAGCTCTCCAGATCTGAAGATGGTCAGCTGGTCAGAGATAAAGGAAATGCAAAATACTCCATTTTGTGTGTTTGCACAGAACTGAGTCTCAGTCCGGGTGGGTTTGCAGACACCACCATAGTAAGAAAGACTAATAATGAGATCTCACTCGTCCCAATTATTTTTCAGTATTTATATTTTCTCATATAGTTTCAGAATAAGAGAATACATGTAGTAAAGTGCAGTTCTCTCTATCAGTTGGTCAGGTACCTATCCCTGTAAAAGAGAAGAATTATTCAGTCTTCTAGGGTCATTTGAGTGTCCTATCTGAAATCAGATCAGACTGCTGCACTTAGACTATAAACAGGCCCTAAAATGAATAACTCTTGAGAATACTCATGCATGCACTAGCTCATCAAGCTAGTGGGAAAGGCAAATGGAAAGAGGAAGGATTAAATTATTTCAATTCAGAAGAGATGTAGAGATGTTTGCAAATATTTCACACTAGTAAGGGAATGTCAAAGCAAAGGCTTATTCTTCAGACCAGCAATTCAAAAATATTACCAGCTGTCTTATAAACCAGTAGAAAATGTTTTATCAACATTTGCTTTGCTAAAAGTGCTAATCTGGATAAAAAACATATTTCACAGCTTTATATGGTTCACAGCTGAAGCGTGCTGCCAAGTACAGTGAGAGATACATTCTCTGTGCTTTACAGGTACTTTTTATGATGGTAGCTAGGCCACCACGTAGATTTTCGACAATGCAAAACATCGTATTTTCTTTGTTAAAAATGTTTAGCACCACTGCCATCTTCTCAAAGCATTTGATTTGAAATGTGATAGCACTTTGGTTTTATGCATATATAATTTTGCACAAACACAAAAAATCTATTTTTCAAATTTTGTAGTTAGAACTATTTATCACTGGTAAATTCAACTGACAATTTGCCACTAGCCCAGGCCTCTTCTGGGCAAGAACATCTAGCCAAAGAAAAAAAAAAAAAAAAAAAAGTTAAAATTCAAGGTCTTGTATTTTTTATCATGATCCTAAACAATTATTTTGGTCTTTTCTCTTCCTCCTTCTTTTACTTTGATTTTTCTGCTCCCCTTTCACAAGCTTTTACTGACAAGCTAACTGGACTTGCTCACTGTCCCTTAGTGTGCTATATGTTCATGTTTGGTTTTACTCTTAAGAATTATATTATTTCAAGTATCTTATAGATGAGCTTAAATTTTCCTGCACTTATGTTAAGAGAAAGGCTATGATCACATACAATCTTTAACAAAATATTGCTGCTGCAGAAGTAATAAGATGAAAGCATAAAACCAGGTCATTCTGAGGTTCATGGTACTTCTTGGTTCCTACAAAATCTATATGTTTCATGACACTTAGCATGTCTAGCAGCTGGCAGTAAAGAATAACTGACTCTGTACAGACAGGAGAATTTCTTATCCAGAGAACACTTCACAAGTACCCTCAGATACCATGTTGCAAAATGTTCTCAAGTCTCCTTTTTAGTCTATTTTTGCTCATAAACTTACGGTGTCAAAGTAATTTTCAGCAGCAATTTTCAGTCAGCTCTCCCCAGAAAAACTTCTAAATATTAAAGAATGGTTTTCTCATATAATGGCTTTGCAACAGTGACAGGCTACCCTTCTGTAAATTCTTTCAATCTGTCAACTGGTGTGCATGACATGTCTAAACCCAATACTTTTAAGGAAGAAAGAACTGTCTGTTAGGTTCCTTCTAACAGCCTTTTGAGTATGCAAGTCCCATTAATATTTCTGGGATACCAAAACAAGGCCTAGCAACATACAGAAGGTAAATATTCAGGAATTTTCAAGAGGTGAAATATGGTTTTATGTTTCACGACAATACAGAAGACATCTCACCACTAGGGAGACAAAAAAGCAATGGAGACAAAAGAGACAAATAAGTGTCTTAAATACCTTTTTACTAGTTGGAGAACAGATAGTTGCACAGATGACAATAGTTGTAATAACCATGTTTCTATTTGGTTTGGGGTTTTGTGTGGGGGTTTTGTGGTTTTGGTTTGTTTGGTTTTGGTTGGTTTGGGTTTTTTTGTTTATTTGTTTGTTTGTGGGGGTTTTTGGTGTGTGGTTTTTTTGTTTGGGTTTTGTTTGGTTTTGTTTTTTTGTTGTTGTGGTGGTGGTCTCGTTTTTTTTTTTTTCCCATGAAGTGTAGTCCCACAATAGGCACCATATAGTTTATATTTTTGTCTCAGGAGGCTCGTCATACAGACAGGTCTGAAAAACCTTGCTGCAAGGCCAAGTTCCTCCCTTAGATGCACATACTTAGTTCTCATTGAGAAGACAAACCGTAATACATCCCAGATTAAGAACTGATCCTTTTCTGTTCTCTGGTCTCCTGGTGGCTATTAATGCATGGACTAGTACTAGAACACCCTTCACTAGTTGTCAAAATTTCCTACTTACATGCCAAATTTGTGTGGAATACATTTCAATGATAATGCTTCATTTTTCTTACTTTAAAAGTTTGCTACAAATTAACCCCTAATTTTGTGAAGCAAGCACACAAAAAATTGAATGGACACCCTTAAGCAGAATAATAACATCACAAGAATCGGCACTGCACAAAAGCATGCATGTATCTGGACTAGTCTCCATTAGTTTCTCTATCCCCCGACTCAATAATACTATGAAAACACTCCTTCCTGTTCTGGTGCTTAAGTGAGGAGAAATGGTACCTTGGGACTTGTATTTTACTACAGAGGCACAGAAACATAGACATCTGTGATATTAAACATGTGTTCATATGTTCAGAATTACCATGAGACACGGTTTTCTTGTAGCCAAGGAAAGCAACATCCCCCTCTGTTCACAAGACTGTGTTCACAAGACCCATTAAGAGTTCTGGCAAAACTTGACTGTAACAGACTTTGTGTGGTCCAACAGAGCAGGGAGAAGCAAGAATTAAGACAACCATATACATCCAGGTTTATGTGTACCACCACACACGGTTTCACAGTAATGTTCTCCTCAGAAAGCACAGTGTGTATAAAGCAATTCTGTCTACAGCTAACAGCTAACAGGACTTGGGTCAGATTCAGCCTGAAATGTGTCACACAATGGATAACACACAGGCATTGTGGCCAAATATCCACCATCTAGCCAAGCAGAGAACAGGATACCTCATCATCTGCAGTATATTTCCACTGTGCTGTGGACACTGCCACCACGCATCTTGAAGGAAAAGGTCATAAGGTTATCTGCTTGGTTTTGACTGGGGATCAAGAAGACTAACAGCTTTGTAGACTTTAGAAGAGTCATACTCAAACACATAATTTTATTGACAAATATTAAAAAAAAAAAAAAAACCAAACAACTAACTCTCTAGACCTACTCTACTCTCCCTGTTCAGTACATAAAAGCTCTGTTATAATCTCAGTTTTTTCAATTTTCAGGCATGAGTCACCATTTATGAACTATTTATTTACTATAAAATACTGTGGATGCTAAGAATGATAAAGATTCTGGCCATGAAATTCTAATTTTTAGTTATACCTACAGTCCCCGGGCTTGGTTTTTGTTGGAAGCTATCCTCTGAAGGCTTCTCTGGAGACACTTATAAGAGCAGATCTTAGAACAGACAAGTTGGTTTCAATTCAAAAAAAGGAAGAGAGAGCATTATTTTAGCACTGTGAAAGGAATAAACCAATGTAAACTTCAGTCGATACAGAGTTTAGACATAAGGAAACAGCATTTATGCAACTATGCCATTAACAACCAAAGAATGAACTTTTGTGACCACATAATTTTCTCATGTGGCTTACCCGGAACCATAACAGAAAGAAATGGTAGGGGCAGGTTCTAAACTCACAAAATTTCCAAATTTCAGTCCAAGAGCTTTAGCAAAATACTCCACCTCCTTTTACTAAACTAGATATGGGCCTGAATATCCCTTCACTCTGAATTCAAACCAGATTCAAAGTCCATTTTTATATGCTGCCTACTCAGAACTTTTTATTTTTATTTCTCTTCATAACTTGATAGCATAAGCTCAGCTCTGCTGTGGCAGGCAATTCTAATATGAAGAAAAGGTTATTTTTAAGGTCTTCCCACAAGCCTGGGAGATAACCTGCTGAGCTATATGATTTGTCTCCACTTTTTTGTTTCCTTCTTCCAGCCCTATAGCTCTTTCTAGAAATAATCCACACAGAGATAAGCAATAATGTAGGAGCAGGTTTACTCACATACTGTCAAAATGTGGAGCATATATTCAATTTGTAATGTCCTGATTTAAAAGAATTATTATCTCAATTTGACAATTTTAATGTTATAACTTTGATGTTATGAAATGCCTCCAATTCTACAAAGGCAACATTTGCTATACAAACTAATTTTGCAAGTGATTGCTTTATAGCTGTAATAGTCCTCTTGACAAGTTTAATGGTAATTTTCAAAGCTGAGGAAACAGCAGGTTTTATTCCTTTTACCATTAATTTGAACAGAGGATTTAAAAAGAAAAAAAAAAATGGAATGTGTTTAGCTCAGTATCTCTCAAATTTCAAGTGTATTTCATTACAGCTGGCAGCTTTATGAAAACCCTAAAAATGCATTTTTGAGAGTTCTCCCACAGGGGAGTGGAATACATGACCTCCAGAGATACCTTCTAATGTAAATTTTTATGATTAAATCGATCTATCTATTAATACACACACACAACCTATATCCAAAGTCTGAGGATGGATGAAGTGAGAAGAGGTAGGTCTCTTCCAGAATGCAAGATGGGATTATTATTAGTAATAGTAATAAAAATTATCTCTGAAGATATCCAATGTGGTATTTAGTTGATCCCCAAGTTCCCATTTTAGTTTGCCTTTTCCTTCTTTCCCTCAAAAAAACCCACTTTACTGTAATGGAAAGGACCAGTTATGATTTACACAGCTCATGTGTAGGGTGTTGTAGGAGGACAGATTAGTGATTTTATTGCTGTGCCTCTCGTAGAAGAATGAGACAGGAGAAATAATAATCCAGAGCTTTCATGGCATAGAAAAGGAGATAGTCTTCAGGGTGACCTATCTGGTGATTCAGAAACACTCAGTAAAAGAAGATACCCTTCTGAGCTGTGCAGTACTAAATAGGAGATATGCGATTTCTTCATTACAAGTAATTTATATGCATTGATTTTTATACCAGTTTTGATTAAGGCATCTACTCACTGTTCTATCTGCTGTGCTAGCTTTTGAGAGAAATAAAACCAAAAACTAAACCAAATGTTTTGATATCTGGAGGAGAATTCCCCAAGTTACTAAAACTTATTTTCTCTTCTGCTCAGGTCACTAATAACAATGTCACTGTCCCAGCAGGAAAAAAAATGGAAGTCCTTGCAGAATCATAACAAAAAATAACCAAGTTAGAGCAGGTGGAGAAGAGGAATAGTAACATTAAGGTATCAAATTAAAGACAACCTGCAACCCAATCTCATCATATTTAAGTAATGAATGTCATTATCAATGTGATACAGAGAAACAGACTTTGGTGTCATCATGACTTAGCATTAGGTTAAGTTGCCTACCAAAGGTAATGGACTGCTCCCTGATTATCTTTGATGTGCCTGTGATCACAACCTGTAAGTCAAAATCAGTACCTCTTCCAGAAACATACTGCAAGCTAGTACAGACTATAACTGCTGGTTTATGCTGTCATCCTGACCCTGAGTATCTAAACACCATCATCAGGCAGTACCACCCCCAGAGGGGAATCCAGATGATGCATAAACTATGTATCATTATAAAAGAAAAGAGCTGTGTGTTTCCCAAGTTGTGGCTGTTTATTTTTTTGCTGTCAGTAGATTCATCTTGGCCTGATGATGCTGCCACATTTTCACGTCAAATTCTAGGGTGGCAAACTGTTATAGCTGAGTAATGGTCACAGAGGGATTTCTGCGTCTGGCCTGACTGAAGAAGCCTTCAGATGCTGTAATTGCACCAGCAAGTGATAACTTTAGGGTATCTTCATAGCTCTCTGCCAATTTGTTCTGACCTTGATTGCCCGCATCATTTTTACACCCAGAACAGTTGATAGACTGGCAGTACACACTCCCTAAATATCAAACTTCCAAACTGAGTTTGTACCACATGAATTCATCGGTGATTTGTGTTTTATTGAGCATAAGGCTTGTCAGAAGACACAAGGAGGATTTCACATTCTCATTCCCCGCAGAAATCCTGCTCAGTCAGAAGTACAAGCCAATCTAGTCCTCAAGGAGAAAGGAGCAAAAAAGAAAATGTTGTGGGAACCTATGAAAAATAAATTTTCTGATGAATGACCTCTTCAGTAAACTATTTGTTCAAGAAATCTAGTGTAACATTCCCATATGGACCTAAGTCACAAAATCCATATTCATACATTTAGTTCCCATCATAGACCAGAGCTCAAATGCTGAAGTTTCTCAGGAACGCCCCAAATGTACAGGAACCAACTTACTCAGTTCTAAATTAAGAGCTGCATCCTAGACAAATAAACCACACACAGTTATGAAAAAAAAAAAAAAAGGAATGCAATGCTTTTTGTGCAGCACAAAAGAGCACAGGTTTCGTGGAGAGATGGGTGGGATTTCTCCCCTTTGTATTTCCTGTCATTCTTTCTCACATGGGGCTCTTTTATCAATTAGCAGCACACCTGTGAAATAAATGTTCAATTAAATAAAGAGAACCAGCACAAAACCTGCACATTAAAACACAGTCACTGGCATTTATTCAGCATTATAATCCTCCTCCAGAAACCAGTGCCCGCTCTGTGACACAAAGCCATACAGTTCTGTTTTCAGAGAAGAGATTCTCTCCAGAGACCACTCTTGCTCAAGACAGGAGATGTAACTTAACTCTCTTAAACAGTTTGCTGAGGAGTAGCAGGGCACTGTACATTGGTTTCTGATTCCAAGAGATGCAAACGTAATGGTGCTTCTCTATACATGACTAAATGCTCAGACTTATACTGTAAACAGCAGTAGCTTCAAGAAGGGGAAGAAAAAGCCCATCTCCTGCAGGTCAATGACAAAGGCATCCCACTTCAAATACTAAATGAAAATGATTCTAACACTTCAAAGCTCCTACTTATTACTTTGCTCTGCCAAGTCTACCCTGGGCAGTCAAAGTGATGAATCACAACTCATCTTTTTTCTTTTATTACTCCTTCTCTGTGCATCCTGCTATGTTCACAATGCATCAGCATTCCTCAACAGGTGATAGGAGGTTGACCCACCCTGGCCTTCCATAAACTTTGACAGCTGACAGTCCTGAGAGGCATGGGAGCTCAGGGGAGATTCTGGTCACAGCTCACTGAAGTCCAGGAATGCTCAAAGGGTCTCGCTCAGGATCCCTATTTATAGGGTCTAAGATAATAGTCTGCTATTTTCCACCAGTTGCACAAGTCCAGAACTTCCCAGATTTTGGGTTTGTGGTATCCCCCCTGCTTTGGGCCATGACTAGGCTGTCAGAAGGTCAGTTGATTTTCATTATTGTTCCAGGCAATAAGGAAGGGAGTAGGAGTTAGGTGCATTAAGGGGGCACACTCTGGTCCACTGTTTATGATCCTGGATTGTTAGGAGGTAACTGTCATTACTGTCCCCAAAGAATAGGGGAAGCAGGAGCCAGGTACCTTAAGAAGGTGCCTTAATGCTCTGGTACACTGCTGCTCACAATCCACACCTGACTTTCCAATGAATTGCTCTGTGACGCAGGGAGGGGGGAGTCACACATTGTACCAAGTGGCCCATGAGTGGGGGAGAATTGTACCACCACACAGGGTCTGAAGATCTTCCCTTGCCACCAGAGCTGTTACTCTGCTCCACATACTGACTGTCTCCCATTGGCCAGACTCTCCTTTTTAATAAATGGCATATGATTTATTTTTAAGTTTAATAAGCTTGTCCATTATACCGATAATGGTACTGGAAATGGAAGACTGCTGCAAAATGCTAGATAGCTTCCTACTGGCCTCTGAATCACATGGACCCTGAAGGATTCCAAAGCTCCTAGTGCAGTTCCCAACCATGGCGTATAAGTTTCTGCTGCTTCTAGCAAGAAGATGCTCAGTTTCTTCAGTGTGCTGGTTGAAATGAATGCTAAAGATATCAAATTCTAAATTATTAAGCAAGGTAGATTATTGATACAGCTTTCTGGAAAAAAGCAGTTTGCCTTTACCATCTCCTGTCACAACACTTCTGTCGAGACACAATCAATGGACAACAAATCACCTCCTACTTCGGGGATTTTTTTTTTCCAGAAAATGGTGATTACATGATTTAAAAAGTGAAATGCAGCAAGAAAAGATAGACAGAGCTTGCCTTAAAAAAAGGGAAGAATCTTTCAAAAGGACAGGTTTTGGACACCAACCAGTTCTCCATCTGTGTTTTGCTGTAGCACTGCTTCATACTGGAGATGACCAAGCATCATTCCAAAAGCATCAAGAGCTAGCTCTAAAGACCTCAAAATGAATGAAGCTTTTGAAGAGATCTCTTGCATTTCTGCTTCAGAAAAGTAAATACACTGTTTATACAGAAAACTAAAGTACTTTTCCCATAGTGATCCTGTTTTGATATTTAAAGTACACCAACAAGCTGCTTACAGAAGGGAGGGGATTAAAGGAACCACTGAACAAGGCATTAATGGGATTTCAGGTATAATCTATAAAACCTGGATCAGGCCTTCATGCAGCAGTTCCCAGCTGGAGACAGGGGGTGCACTGGTGAGGTGCTAATGAAGCACGCTATAGACAGCATGTGACAAGACAGACAAACTAACAGGCTTTGCTCTGCTCTGAGGGTTCTTTAGTGCACCACAATTAAGGAGCAGAAAAGTTGGGAACCATGGTCATAAAGGACAGAATTACCTACAAATGTCACATAAATATACTTCAGATTTCCCTTTTACATACTCACAGACCCTTAGTGGGAAAGGAGAATTGTAAGATATTGTAAGAAATACAGAGAAAGATGAAGTGCATAAACATTTCCAGTCCTAAATTTCAGCTTGAAATCTTCTGAAATCATAGAATCATAAAATCATAGAATAGTTTGGGTTGGAAGAGACCTTTAAAGGTCATCTAGTCCAGCAGTAAGCAGGGACATCTTTAATTCAATCTGGATGCTCAGAGCTCCATCAAGCTTGACCTTGAATGTTTCCAGAGATGGGACCTCCACTATGTCACTAGGCAATCTGTCCCAGTGTTCCACCAGTTCCACCAATCTGTGCACTTCATCTGCTTAGAAACTTTGCATTATCAGCATGTAAGAGGTGGCATTATAAAACACTTGTTACAATGAGACTGATCCTACGCTATTTTTTTTACCCACACGGATCTAAGGTGTTTGTGTGTATCTATTCCCCAAGGAACATCCCTGTGTCCAATCTCACATGGCATCCACTTCCAGGAGAGCTGTGATTACACAGTACAGGGAAATATATGTCAGTCAAACACATTTACACAGCAGTGACAAAGACCCTGAAAGTTCCACCCAGCTTAAATTGGATTTTTCTTTAGCAGAGCAGGGTTAGCCATTACTCATAAACCATCTGAAGTTACTATGCATGGTCAAGAATGATCATACACAAAACACAGTGACCAGTCAACATCATGGTGACCAGACCACGTCACATAGGGGCAGTTGTTGTAACTGCTGATATGAGGACTCTAAGTCTGATTTTGTTACTAGTACTGTTGAGCTCTGCAGATTATATCATACAGATTGTTTTTATATCTGGCATCCATTCAGCCTGCATGTATACTTATCCACCTCCACCTGTCTGCTTAGACAAATCAGGAACAGGAAAAAAAAATCCATCTACACTGAATTACAGTAGAGTTAATATTAAATGCTGTGCAATGGAGAGGTACTTTAGATTTCAAAGTGGAACAACTCTCACCTAGAGTAGCAGGGAAACCTGTGCAGTCCACAGCAGAAACAGAAAACCCGAACACTCTTCCATGTTTAAGCACGGCAGATACCAGTGGGATGCAACATTACAAACCAAACCCAGCAAGCATACAGCTGTCTACTCGATCCTACCATCAGTCAGTATTGCCTCCCACTGTTGGTCTAGATCATTTATTTTCTTCAAGTCTTTCTTATGAGGTCCCTGTTTCCTCAAACACAATGGCATCAAAATCTCACAGTTTATTGCAAGAGTATACAAATGGGGCCACAGAGGAAGCACTTACTCAGTTGAATAAATCAATTTTTTTTTCACGTAATAAGAATTCTGAAATAGTCCAGTGCTGAAAATGTCCAAAACGATTAAAATTTCATTATACTCAAAGGTATTACTGCAGTTTTAGAAGAAAGATAATCCTCAAGTTTGAGGTTAAAAGTTTTCTCTGTCTTAGCATTACCACATATGACCTGGTAGTACTTGAATGGGACAGAGAGGTGGCCCTTTCTTGTCAAATATTGCATTCAGACTGGTACTTTCTTTTCTTTTTCATCTGTATCTATAAGTAGGAGCAGGTGTGGGTTTGTGCTATATTCTGCTTTGTTATAAGTAGAGTTATGCAGCTTTCTGAGTTGAGGTGCTTGCCATAATACGTTCTCATAATGAACCACATACAATTCTTGTCTCTTTGTGATATGGGGGAGAGCACCAGTTATTCGCAATGCCTAAGTCCTGCACAGCTGTAATTCCAAGTTTTTCCTAGAACTGTAACCAGGACATATAGATGTGTAAGAGAAGTATTGTGGTTGGTAAGAATTAAATATGAATGGAAATAGCTGTGTGAGAGAGAAAGCACCAGAAGAAACAGCAGAACAAGGGTTAAAATATAACCTAATGAAGAAAGCAGTTCCCAGTCAATCACACTGAGGAATGTGTCAAACCCAGACAACAGTGCAGTGTGATAAGACCACAGGGAAATGACTCATTAATGGAAGATGACCTGAGAACAGGAGAATGCCTTGCAACAAGGCTGCAAAGCATCTTATACGCCATTCCCCCCTGCTGTCACAACAGGATGGTAATAGCAAAACACTGTTACTAAAGGGACATGAAATATTTGTCAAAAAACTAGTTCATTACTGCAAATCAAGAATAAACTCAGAGCT
Organism: Ceryle rudis; assembly: GCA_033439905.1. Lineage (NCBI taxonomy): Eukaryota > Metazoa > Chordata > Aves > Coraciiformes > Cerylidae > Ceryle > Ceryle rudis. The sequence goes on from JAAGNO010000306.1 coordinate 11,413, forward strand.
GTGACAAGGACTCAGTAGCCAATGACCCTGGTCCAGCACCAGAAAACTCAGACACACTTGGGGCTTGTAACTGGAAGTAAGAGTGTAGATGAAGATAATCAGTGAGAGAATAAGTAAAATCAACTTACTCAGCGCTTTTGCATAAAAGTTTCTCCTTCCTCTTCCTTGTAGATCTGATCTGTTTTGCTACATCACTTAACAAGTTTCTCTTGTATAAGCCACTATACTACCACTGTATGGCCAGGTCCACAAAAGTGACCTGTCCTATAAGGATTTAAAAGAGTTCAAAAGCCTTTATACCAGATAATAAAGTTGTCTATAAATTAATATTAATCAATATAATATTATTAACTTCCTTTTCCATTAAGGACTTTTTCTTGTTACACACATATTCCTCAACACTTCTTGGACAATGGGAAAGAGCAGAGCTTTTCTATCTTCCTAAACTCAGACTTCAAGTAACTGTAGATGAAACAAAGGAACACCTACCAAGCAGGCTGAAACACCGATTGCTTTCAAGCTTTCATCAGCTGGCTGGGTTAATTTAGGACCATGCTATGCATTCATGGCAACAAACCACTTACTGGTGCGAATGAGTTGGTTCTGAAATATTGCATAAGTTTTAAAATAACAGCTATTATTTTAACAGCTGTCATTTTCCAGTTACTGTGGTAAGCATACCCCTTAATGTGACTTGAAGACTGAAAAGTGTAAGAACATGATACTTCAGGAGGTTGAGCATCCAGGCAAGCAACCAGGCATCATGGAAAAGCTGCCAAAGCCTTCTTGAGAGTTTAGGGTGAGAAAATAACAAAGCTCTTCAAGAAAAAAGCTGGAAGGTCCTCTTACTCTGAAAGCCGCTATGCAAAGGTTAAACATGGAAATTTCTTAATGAGCACTGTGATTGTTTTCTATTTGACACAGAGAGTAATAGAAAGCAGATGTTTCTGAATAGCCACCTTTGAGCAAAGGAGAGCAGGGATGGATGAGGGAGAAAGGCAGTTGGACATAAACACAGTGGTTTCAGAGTACAAATTTATTTACAGTATGTACACAGCTGAAAAGCAAAAAAAAAAAAAAGAAAAAAAAGATGCACCAAAACTATTTTCCAGGAGGGAACTAAGGCATACACTTAGCTTTACATTGTGCATATTAGCAACAGATAGATGTTAAACAGATGTTTGTTTTAAAAATGCCCATAATACATCTCCGCTTATAAGCTTAAGGAATAACTGGAACACATATAAAATTTAAAAAGGAATACATGTTGTAGGAAAATGTTCCAATACAGACTGTTAACCAAAGAGATAGGTGTCCACTCAGCAATGTAAATGCAGCGATAAGATTAAGTGCCACTCTGGAAGATGGAATGACATGGTACGAAAGGCCTGAGTGGTGAAAAGTGTCTGTATTGCCTAAGGAAAATATTAGTTTTGAACTCTAAAAGCCTGCAAAGATTTCTAGCCCTGGGAGCAAGACAGCAGATTAGCTTCAAGAGGACAGTCCTGACTGTGCATGAAACGCAACTCAGAGGTCTACCTGGATCTCAGACTGGAACTAAACCCAATGCTAACAGCTTCAAAAACACTGACAAAACAAAGAATGCAATGTATGCACTTGTAAATATGAAACTGTATCAACAGAATGTTTATGTGAACAGTCATTACTGAAACACTAAGTTTTATAAAATATTGCATATTTAGACATTTTTCTCATTTGCCTTAATTCTGCACGCCTTCTATTTTTGTTGGATCTTTTGTTAAGTTTTGTATGAGGGCAGGAGTAGTTGTAACATTTATGAGAAAAGGAAGTAAGGGTTGCTAATCAAGTTTGAAGGAATTCAGAAGTTCAGTTGAAGAGTAAGAACATCTCTAAAACTCTCATTTGACATTTCACTACCTTACTCAACAGGACTCCAGACTCCTGAATGATTGATTCATGCATGCCTGCTAGGCAGTGGCTAGAGCTCTAAAGTAATAAAATCTCTGTGGGGCTTTTCTGTTCCGTGTTCAATTTTAAACAGAAAATATTTGCATGATTTTTTGTCTTTTGCTATTTCTTAATTTATAGACAGTGCACGAATGTTTGGTTTATGGCCAGTTTTATAAGCATCAGCAGATGCCACGAAAAGGATTACAAAGCACATTGTATTAGAAAGTCATTGTATGTACTCAGGGGCTGGGAGACATTTTTGTTCCTAAGAGCCTAGAAACTTGCAAGATATCATTTCTTTTGCCTCTCTTTGCCACTCTTCCCCCAATGGTTTCAATACTTCTGAGACAAATCAGAAGGAGAAAGTATATAAAATATTAACCAATGGTTTCTGCTCTGCTCACAATAAATATGAATAAAGAATTGAGCACCCATCAAAGCAATGCACCAAAATCACCTCACAGACACTTCTTGTTCTTGACTGATGTTTGGGATGATCCCAGTAATATCAGCAAAGAACCAGGAACAAATTACAAGAATCTGACTGCAGAAGTGCAAAATTAGTATCAGAAATGTAGCTTCTGGGGGTGTATCAGTGGGTTTGAAGAACAGAGAGTCAGTGGGTGAAACAGTGCTGTCAGTGGGTAACTTCAAAGCAAAGGGCTAGAAACTAGATATCCCAGAAGAAAACAAAAGAATAAACATCCCTTTCTACAGAGGGTTATAGATATATAAAATTATCAGAAACATACAGAATACACAATCTCATTACAAGTAGGATACAGTACGAAAGATGCCAGTTTCTGCTTACGAACAGATTGATCACTAACAATAAAAGCCATATTGAGGTTACATAGGCTGACAAGACAAGCAACTGAAGCAGGAAGTCATTTGTCATCCAGAGGAAGGCACTGTGTACTCTCTGTTTTGTGACAAAGAGTGAAAACAAACAGAAATGTTCACCTAGAGGATATCTAGAAGTGAAAAACACTTTCTGCACATGTATGTAATGAGATGGTTCTTTTAGGACCCCAGATCAGGAAGGGAATTATTTTCAGAAAAATTATCTAGCCACATTTTTGAGCATTGAAAATTAAGGTCTAGTGAAGAGGAAAGATCTTATGTAAGGAGTCACATAAAGACAAGGTTAGACAGCCAGCTAAAAATCCTGAGGGTTTGGACGAGTCCCCTTGGAAAGACTTTTTCCAAAAAGCAAGTATTTATTTATTATAATACCGGTACCATTCATAATGAAGACACAGATGGTGTGTCCACATCAATTTAGAACTGCACATTGCACTTTTTAAGTAAATGTCATTGACTGATGAGCATGCTTAGGTTCACACAGAACTCCTGAAATAGACTTCATGGATTTTAGCTGAAAGCTTACTCCAGAGGCACACCCGATGCAACTGAACCTGTAATGAATGGCGATGGTAGAGAACACACTGCAGCAAAGAAAACCTTGACTAGACGTTTCCATGTGTATTTTAAGCCATGATCCCCTCAGATTTTTCATCAGTTCCATATTCTCTTCCTTTCATTGAATAATCTTTGTCTTAGCTGACAAACTTTCTCAGCTTTCACTGAGTTTTTCTTCACGTTCTCCTGAACAATTCTTCAAACATGCATGTATATCCTGCAGCTCTGTTACTACTGCCAAAAAGCTTTATAACTTCACTTGGAAATCCAAGGGTGGAATATAAACTGAACATATGAAACCTTTTACTTACATGTTTAGAAAAGTAAACTACTGCCTGATGGCATAATTTTAAAAGGGTCTTGTTAATGTTATATTAGGCCACCCACCATCTTGAATGAATGATTTTAAGTTATTTAAATATAATACAAAACGTTTCCTATACACTAAGCTTTTATGTTTGCCATTATTTCGGCCAGAAATAAGAATTCCATCATAGAAACCAGAATATGTTTGTATGTACTGATCTCTTCTTAGGGGTATCTGGGATCCGTGGTGATCTTTTCAATGGATTCATACCCTCTACCACACAGAAGAGAGCAAGCATTGCCCCATGGACTACAGGTTTGAGTCTATCCATGGTAGTAATCTGAAAAAATGTTACAAAATATCAAAGGTATGCAAATAGCCCACTTTGGGGGTTGTTTTAAAATTACAGCTAGAAAAGAAGGTTGAGGTTCCAGCTGAATTTTCCTAGTGGTAGAGATTTGTTAATACTGATGCTCTACCTTTAACAGTCTAGCCTGCCAACTTTTCCTCATGCGCATAGTCTCACTGAAGCAGTATTACCAGGTCTCATAATTAATGGATATTTGATAGTTTTCCTAAAGCCTCAGATCACAGTTAAATTACTTCAAGAATTTCAACTTTCAACTTAATTTTATTTCTCAAGATAGCCTGAAGCAATACTAAGTGAATGATTCCTGAGACTCAACCAGCCAAAACAAAAAATAAGCACAATTCATTTTATAATCATCATTCTAACCCAGTTCAGAAGTTACATTCATGGCTTTTTAGTGTTTCAAAATGATCCGTTAAAGCTGATTCACGGGAATACGAAATGAAGAGTTTGCTTTTAAACCTCCTTATTCTAGAAGCCACAGGCTACTCTTACGTCAGCCTGGTATGAAACAGCCCCTGTGAGAGCTCAGGGCAAAGGTTAGGAGGATGGTACAAAATCTGCCCATTAGTTTTCAGTCAGGAGACAGACACAACTACAGCCTCAATAAATAGCTCCATAATAAATCACATGAAACGGGGGAGACCCAGGGCCAGTCCCATTCCAGCAGGCATTGCTGTGAAATACTACTTAGAAGGGATCACCAGGACTGACAGACCATGGAGAAGGTCATGCTGACGTCTGGGAGCAGTCTAGAGAGGCAGTGTATTTCCCTGAGCCCTACTGCAGGAGTTTTCCTCTCATTTGTACAGGTGTGAATAAGGGGTTACTCCACTGAAATTTATTACTAGAAATCACTGCAGATTCACTGGTACAAAACTGCAGCATGGACAAAAAGAAAAACCAAACACATATGCTACTGATGGCCAAGGAATGTGAGTGAAAAGAGGGAGTCAGGTGTGAGACCAAAATTCCTCTAGTGTCCCAATAAACATTTATCTCCTATTGGAAAACCAGAAAGTTTAAACTCTAACAGAGATTATGCTTTACATACTGTGTCTCAGGCTGTTTTCCCACAATTTTCCTTCCTGTTATAACCTATAGGTGAGGTTATAGCTGGGGCCTTGACCGCTTCTGTGGCATGTAACCTTATGGATGGTCAAAGTAAAACCAAACTAAAATGGTAAGTGTTCTGTTTTGCTCTGTCTCCTCCTTTTAAGGATGGGTCATGACCTGAGACTTGAGAATTTCTCAGCTTGGGAATCATACAGCAAAATACTGTGTGACAAAGGATCTCGGGAAAGCTCAGTATCTTGCAGGCTACAGAAGCTAAAGAATGCAAATCTTAATATCATAGCAGATATAAGTGTGCTCTATGAAATCTGTTGTTCACATTTCTCTAATTATTGCTCGAAATCACAAAATCACAGAATAGTAGGGGTTGGATGCGACCTCTGAAAATCATCTAGTCCAAAACCCCAATCAAGGACAGTGTTTCAGATAATCATTCTATTATCTATCCACAAGTCATTCTTTATTAATAAATAAATAAATAAATAGGTAATAATTATAGCTCATAACACACTGCACGCACTACAATTCAGAACTCAGTTGTGACCAATAAAACTTTTCTTGAATATCAATCAATACCTTAATGGCAAGCCCAGCATCAAATCATACCCTTGTATCTATTTGTGGGAATAAATGTGTGTAATGAAAACCATGAGTCTTTGAATACAGACTTGAGTACTCAGAATGCCTTCTACATAGTGCTGGATTAACTAAAATCAAAAGAGTCCTCCTCCTATACAGGAAGACAGGTCTAATGAAGACAGCTGAAGAACCTCAAGGTACTACTTCATTTCAGAAAGACAGCAAAACAGCTGCAAACCAGCAATGGCTTTTCTGTCCAAGAGCCAGAAAAAAAACCCACAAACATCTTTACCATCCTATACAGCAGTACAGCACATCATCAGCAGTGCACATGTTTCTTTAACCTAAATGTCATTATAATCCTGAGACTAAATTTGCCATCTTTTAGTAGCTCTCACTTTGTCCTGTTCCACTCTCCAAGGTGACTTAAACCTATTGGGGGGGTATGCCTGCAGTTTCAGGAGTCTGAAGAAATCAGCAGTGGATGACAGCTTGACACAGGCTCAAAACCAAAAGTGGATGGGCAACACAGGAAAACATCTGATTGTTTTAGGACCGTTGGAAAAATTATTCAAAATGTTTTGATACAAGCATTGCGGAAACTCTGGAAAATCCTGGAAAATATTTCTGCAGAGATTTTAGACTGATCCAAATTGACACCACTTCTTTAAATACTTACTTGAGTGTAGCTGTTGATATTGCTTGGCAGAGGATTAAGCTGAAGTGACTAAAAAAGTTGCCATCCCAGGTTTCCTGGTCATTCCCATTCCCATGGCAAAGAAGAGAGAAGAAGAAGATGGCCAAGGGCTTGTGCTTACGCTCTCCTGCAGCATTCCTGGCAATCCCTGGGGACCACAGACAGCTGGCAATGCTGACTGTGTCAGCTATCCCAGCCTGATCTGCCAAGGCGTGCTTGCTGATGCCACTGAACTGAGTGGGGTGACCCACGGCAAGGAGCCTTGAGAGATTTTTTGCTTTTTCTGACATCAAAGCTATTGTAGTAGGCATTTAATAAGAAATTTATCTAGCAAACAATGTTGGTTGGTGGTAGTAGTGGGTACTTTTACTGCAGAATTATTACTGTAGGTCAGAATTGTCTCAAAGGAAACATTCAAATTTGTTTCAATGCTACTTTTGTAGGTTTTTCTGCTTTCTGAATCACAGAATCATAGAATTGTTCTGGCTGGAAGAGACCTTTAAGTTAAAGTCCAACCATCAAACCAGCACTGCCAGGTCACCACTAAACCATGTCCCTCAGACCCACATCTACATGTCTTCTAAATCCCTCCAGGGATGGGGACTCCCAACACCTTTCTGGGCAGCCTGTTCCAGTGCTTTTCCTTTTGCAAAGAAATTCTTCCTAATATCTAAACTAATTGATTGCAAATATTAACAGCTTATCAGCTGTGAATATTACATTGCATATGTATTGTCAGCACTTGGGATTTTCAAGTACGAATTGGTGCTTCCTTGTGATTACTCAGGTTGTACCTTCCATCAAGCTGGTCTTTGTAACAGCTGCTCTTCACACTCCCCGATCTAATTCTGGATATGTCCAACTATGAATGGGCTCAGAATCCAATATCCAGATTCTTTTGATAAGAACACTAAATCTGCCTAAATAGTCCCTGCTTTTTATAGGTGCTGTGTACTATCTCTGCTGTTTCTGGCTGCCCTCCATACACTCAGTACAGCAGAGCTGCTTTCAAGAGGAACAACTCTCCAGAACTTGGGACTGGGAAAATTGTTCATCGTAGGATCTGGAAATTGGCAACAGAGTCAATGCTTTTTGACACTTTATTGATAAAAAGTGTTTAGCATGTAGGCTATTGTGAGTATTGGCATTAAAAGGAAAAAGTCTTTCTCCTGTTGGGTGCTTTTCTAGTATGAGGAAGGCATCACGGGATCCAACACAGGCAGAACATAACAGTATTGCACTGAAAAATTTTGAATTTGATGGCAAATATCAGTCACATCTTAAACAAGTTTCTCTATCACTGCAGAGAGTTCTTAATTAATCTTGAAAAACAATCCTAATACATCACCCCAGAAGTGCAAGCGTTATCCTAGGAGTATCTACATACAAAGGGGCACGGTAGCTCACATACCGTGGCAGCAACACCAAAACTGAAGTAATAACCTAACCAGTTTGCATTAGCAGCTTAAATAAAAACTCAGCGCAGGGGCAGCTGCTTTAGCAGCTTGCGCAAAGTCTGGCTGCAGAAGGTCCTGCAACCGAAAGGCAAAACTTGCGAATATTTCAGCGCAAATGTTATTTCCCTGTGATGGAAACTCACC
>JAAGNO010000307.1:0-11947 GCA_033439905.1 Ceryle rudis
TCAGCACCAGAAGGCGGGGCTAACCCCTTTGCTGAGAGAGGTAGGTCGAGACGTTCGCCACTTTTTGCCCTGGGCCGGGGGCCGGGGAGGTGGGGCAGTGGGTGACCAGGGGGGGGGGCCCCGCGCCGGCCCCCCCTCTCCCCGCCCGCGGTGGCCGCCTCTCGCCGATTGGCCGCCGCGGGGCCGCGTGCGACCGCTGATTGGCCAGCACTTCCCAGGGGGCACCTCCCCCTCGGGGCGCCTGCGCAGTCTCCTCTCTCCCGGCCTCTCCCCGCCCTCCCGGTTGCCATTGGCCCGCGCGCCGCCCGCCGCGGCCAATCGGGAGGTTTCCCGCCCAGAAGAGGGGCAGGAGAGCCGCGTCCCATTGGCGACCGGCCGCGCTCCGGCTCCGCCCCCCCCGTTCCTCGGCCAATAGCAGCGGGCGGGGCGGTGGCGCCTGCGCGGAGGTGGCCCCGCCCCCGGAACCGCTCGTGCCGCGCCGAGGCCGCCGCCGCCGCCTCCGGGTCCCCGCGGCCGCCGCCGGGTGAGGCTCGGGGGACGTGACGTCACGGCCGGGCAGCAGCCTCTCCTCGTGACGTCATCGCAGGCTAGCGCCGGTTGCTCGGCAACCGCTGGGGGCGGGGCGGAACAAGGCTTGGGCGTGACGTCACGGGCAGGCGGCGGGGCGGCGTGCCGTGACGTCACACGGCGACAGTGCCGCGCGGGGCGGGAGGGCCGGGTGTGGGGGCGGGAGGGGCAGGTTTAGGGCCAAAAGCGGCAGGCCTCAGGCGGAATGGGCATGTTTGGCTCCAAACCGGGCATGTTCGGGATCAAACTGGGCAGGTTTAGGACCAAACTGGGCAGGTCTCAGGCAGAAGGGGCAGGTTTAGGGCCAAACCGGGCAGGTTTGGGATCAAACTGGGCAGGTTTAGGGCCAAACCGGGCAGGTTTAGGACCAAACCGGGCAGTTTTCAGGCCAAACCCGGCAGCTTTCGGACCAAACCGCGCAGCTTCCGGACCGAACCAGAGCGCATTCAACGGCGGGGCCGCGCCGCGGGGTGAGCGGCCGCCGCCCGGCGCCAGCTCCGCGCTCCTCGCCGCCTTAGGGCCCTGGAAGAGAGCGGGGAGAGAGCGAAAGTGGAGCGCGGCCGTGACCGCGGCGTGGAGAACGCCTAAAGGCAGGGACCGCGGCGCTGCGGCGGGGCCCTGCCGCCATCGGTACCTGGCGACGGGTCCGCCCGGCTGCCGTCGGGATACGAGAAACGGCAGCGTTACTCCGGCTTGCCGCCGCTGCCCTACCCGCGGCTGCCCCACGCTCCGTTCTACCGGCCTAAAAACCCCTTGCGACCGGGGCGCTGCGACAGGAAAGCTGCCCCGGCCGTGCTGTGGGAGCAGCTGAGCTGACGAACGGCGGCCCTTAAAGAGACGAGCACAGTTAGCTGTGCTTAACGCTGCCCGGTGCTCAGAATAAACCTTACTGCAAGGCCAGCTCGGATGGGACTTCGAGCAACTAGATCTAGCAGAAGATGTCCCTGCCCATGGCAGGGGGTTGGAACTAGATGAACTTTAAGGTCTCTTCCAACCCAAACCATTCTGTGATTGTGAAATAAAAAATGGTGGCTTTTTATGGATACACTTTTCATTTTCATAGAGTCATTACTCTGCAGGTATGTAGGAGGTTAGAAGCTGCAGCTGAGGGGTCTGCAGGTAATCATAGAATCACCTAGGTTGGCAAAGACCTAGGTCAAGTCCAACCATTAACCCTACTCTACACGTCCACTGCTACACCATGTCCCCAAGCACCACATCTACGCGACTTTTGAACACAGCCAGGGATGGTGATTCAACCACTTCCCTGGGCAGCCTGTTCCACTGCTTGAAAACCCTTACAAATTCTTAATGTCCAACCTACACCTCCCCAAGTGCAACTTGAGGCCGTTTCCTCTTGTCTTTGTTACCTGTGAGAAGAGATCAGCACCCATCTCTCTACAATCTCTTTTGAGGCAGCTGTAGAGAGCGATGAGGTCCCTTCTCAGCCTCTTTTTCTCCAGGCTAAACAACCCCAGCTCCCTCAGCCATTCCTTGTAAGACTCGTTCATAAGACTTCTAATGATGAAGCTACGTTTGCCACACAATCGGGTGGCAGAAATAGAAGCTAAGTTTGCTGTGGAGCAAACAGGTGGGTACCAGAAGAGCAAAATCTGGAAGTGTGAGAAACTGGCAATAAAAAAATAACCAAAGTCCCGTGCAAAACCTACCAGCTTTCACAGACCTCATTTACTACTCACTGAGGCTGAACTTTATTTCCCGGTGCAGGAATCTGTTACACTCACAACCTGGGGGTCTCACCCACATCTCAGTGTACTCCAGCTGTGTGCCACCACAGCAGACAGGCTTTGTTGTACTGGTGGTGTCCGACTGGAGTCAAGGGGCAAGCAGGGGTAAAGCATATTTTGTGAGGTCACACCGCCAACACCGCTACTGCTGCTTGCCAGGGTGGTCAGTTGGGTTTCTTTCGGGATCAACTGAAGAACAGTAAGTCACCCACACTTTTTGCATGAGCCCTGCTCAGTTTTCAACCTGAAACAGCTGCTAAAGTAACCCTCACGGCTGAGGTCTTAGAAAAGGGATTTAAAGTAAAGTAAATGCTTAGACAGGCTGCCCATATAAAGGAGAATAGGGAAGGAAAGGCAAAGGCACGCTTACAGGACTGACGTGATTTTACTTGCTTGCTTAATAACAGCTCAGTGCCTTCTTTCTTTATAAATGCTCCTCTATTCAAAGAAATGATTACCTGGCTTGATATCACACTCGATTCTCTCAGCGCTTGCTGGTTCGCTGTTTGCGAAGGTGCGATGTGCCCTTGAAGTTGAGGACTGGGGACAAGCTGCTGCTGCGAAATGGCCCCTGACCTCTGCTGTAGCTGTTGTGGCTCTGGCTGCTGAGTATTGCTGAAGCTCAGGGACACCGCTGGCTGCTGTAGGAACATCTGGAGAAGAGAGGAGGAAGGTTTATTTATTTACCTAGCCCAGCTGTCTTGGATGCTGAAGGTGACAGAATTAAATCCAACGATATATTCTAAAATAAAGTTACCACGTTCCTGGATTCACTGTGCATTTGCTGTTAGTTGGTCATCACCCATCTTCCCTACATTAACAGTTCTACTGTCCCTAGTTTCTTCATTTCTTGTTCTGCAAGTGCGCTCATTACTCATGAAATGTGTCCTGAAGGCACAGGTCCTGTCCCCGTGGGGCAGGCACAGCTCTCATAAGAGCAGTTCCCTGTACATTCACTGTGTTCTGGGGCATGCTGACCAGAAAGAAGAGATTGGCAACTCCCTGTCTTTTCTGTCCTTTCATTTCTCCTGTCAACAAAATCAGCCTGCTTTTCAGAGAAGGCTGCTTTTGAATTTCTCTCTGGAAATTCTACACCTTCCGTACAGTCGGGCTGTCGACCGCTTTTAATGAGGCCACAGTCAGGCCAGAGCAATCCGTGTTGAATGGCCGTGTCCTTATCATTGAGAATATGTGTAAACAGAGAGTCGCTGTCATTTATCTGATCTCCCATCGGGTAACTGTCACCCGGTGTTCTTCCGAACCATGCCACGCATTTGACTTGTGCAAAAGAGCTAGCAGCTCCTCTGTTAGTGTTTCCCTAAATGATATTCTCTCCGTCGTTACATTGCAAGATGAGGCTTTCATCTTTCAAAGTTGTAGGACTTGGGAATTTTTGCTTTTCTAAGGGCTATTCCTTTTATTATGGCTGTACAGAGGAGAAAGGCATCTTTTAAAACTATGAATTATTAATGCTACAAGCTCTCTTTGCAATATTTCAAACCTAGCCTCTTGCCACCGAGGACTGTACGCAGCCCACATATTTGAAGTAATTTTTTGGATCTGATTCTGATTCCACACCGCCGCTACACGTGTGGAACTCCATTAATTTAACGGGGCTGCTTAGGGTTTACGTGAAATCAGAGTCACAATTATTCTGTTCATTATTCATCCGTCGGTCTCATGCCTAGCATTACGTTTGAGGTACACCCAGTAATTAGTACACCTTTTTGCAGCTTATTGCTGTATTAACAATTCCCTAAACTATCATGTCCCCTCTAATTTTTCTTGGGGAAAAAAACCCTACCGTTCTTCAAAGGACCAGCACAACGCACTGCTTTTCTTTGCATAAAGTACGGGTCGATCCATCATGTTTGGACTTATTTATCTAGCTTTTAGAACACAGTTTGTATTTAAATATGATACATTTTTAATTAATTTCTGTGTGCCAAGATTCTACTCAGAAAAAAGGGACAGACAAAGCTTGCACTGATAGCTGGGAGAGGGGAGCAATTAATGAAAATGTTAATGGAGCTAAAGCAACGGCTTGTTTCAGGTGCTGTAGGCTAACCACATCTCAGAGATGTCTGGTAGAAATAAATGGGTCAAGGAACAGAGTTGGGGCTTCTTGCAGCAGGTCTGAAACTAGCTCCGAGTGCTTTCTTTTAAAAACACTGCTCACTGAGTTTGCAGCCATTACATATCAGAAAGACAGATGGTCTCGCAACTTCTGCCAAGTAAATAAGTCTTATTATGAATAAATCAAAGATGGGAATTATGAAAATTCATTTTCTTGTTTATTTTCTATATATAGAAGATAAGCCTTGGTCATGTTTGGGAAATCAACTCACTTGATCAGCTCTAGCAATGAAACTGGTCACCATTGGTATAGAATTTGATATAAAAACTATATCAAACTATAAAACTCACAACAGGTAAAGCAAGTAGGACATTTCAAGAATTTGATGGGGAGTGTGAGCCCACTGGTACTGCCCAGATCACCACAAATTAAGACCTTTAGGAAGATGATCTCAAGACCTTCAGGAAGATGATCTTACCGTACAAGGCGCACAGCGCTGGAGAAATACTAAGTTCACCCAACACAAAGTCAGCACCTATCAATGTGCATGTCAGGCAGGGCATGAACTTGCAGTGAGTGACTTACTCTGCAGGGACCTGCCTGTGTGCTTGCCTCACTTCCAGATGAAGGCCGAGGAGCTTATCCTCGAAAGAAAGCAGAGTAACCTACTTTGCAATTACCAGAGTGTGACGCTGGATAGGAACGGCACGGTCAATGGTTGGCAGCTGACACTTTATACGTTTACAGCCAATTTTATCCCAGTAAAACAATTTCTTTTGCTCATGTGTTCATACCTGGAGAGGATTCTGAGTGTTTCGTACCCAGCAACCCTCTGCTGCATTACAGTAGCCAAAGCAGCATTATTACTGTCTGAAAATAAATGCCCTGGAAAAAACAATCTCAGGGCAGGAAGTGGTGGTGCCATTTAACCCATGTCCCTGCAGAACTGGAAGACTCAAGGTGCCTCATCAAAACAAGAGTTAACCTGAGAGAGGATCGAAGTGTGGAATTTCTACCTTCCAGTTAAGCCTAGAAGCGAGAACGTGCTTCATTCGTACAAAACTTAACAGCTTTTTTTCATAACGTGCCTCTTTTGTGATAGTCCTGCCTGAAATCCCCTAGAACACAGAAATACAGGAGCTTTAAATTACAGAGAACCCCTAATAAAGAATGAAATCTTTCCCTGTCTGAGCAAATCCAAGTAGATAAATTATCAGCCCCCCTAACCGCATTGCTGCTAATGACGTGCCTCGTGGCTGATTTTGTGGACTGCAAGGTCAGTGAAGCATCTTACAAATATTTTTTAATTGGCCAGCTTGTTAACATACGCAGGAAAGCAGTGAGGGAGGGGAGGGACCCTCTGACACTGCTGCCACCTCATTCCAAGATAGATGGTCCCTACAGCTAATGGATGAATCACATTGCCAAGACATCGTGAGGAAAACGGCTCTTTGACTCTACCTGTCCTTTGGATAATCAGGGGATTACAGCCTCCGGGCTCATCATTACAGACATCAAGACACTTTCTTTATGTAAAATACAGAAAGATGAGAAGCACAGCACTGGGAAGCTGAGATTCACTGACTTCGAAGGGAGCCTGGTTTGCAAATGATGGGTGGCTGTGGATGGTCTCATTTGTAGTTCTGCAGGCTGGTCAGGCTCAGCCCTTCTGCCTTCCTCCCTGTCTGCAATTCATTAGCTAGACTGTTCAAATCTGGAGCAGACACAGCATCCTTCAGACTTCTGAGGTTACTCTTGCTGCTCTAGTCCTTCATACTTTCATTTGTCAGGAAAGCAGTAACAGGGATTTAATGGAGTTTTGAACACTTTTGTTCAGGGCCCACAACCCTCCTGCCTCTTTCTTCTTTCACTGCACAAGGCTCTTGGAAATGGTTTCTAAAGCAGACTACCGTGCTCAGCATCTGGTTGGGAAAGCTTTTCTTGGTGGACTTGCTGCACTGCAGTTTTGAAGATCTCTGAAGGAAATGGAGCTTAATTCTCCACAGAGCTACCTGCACACTTCTGTGTGGAAGGGAGTGAACCAGAGGGGAAGATATGCTAATAAATCAGCTAATGAGGGAAAACCAGAGAACACTTCCTCCTTTTCAGACAGCCTGTGGCACTCCCCCATGCTTACAGCTCTTCCACACAGAATATTAAAGAGACTAGATATGTGCTTGATAGTAATGCTCGCCTGTTTGCTAGTATGCTTTGTAGCTCTGATAATAGATACGGATCGATGTCTGCAGACATCCAGCTCCCTGAATGATGAAATCTGTGCCGCAAAGCACGTGGCTGGATTTCTGATTTCACAGTTTACTCCTTGCTGCCTGTGAGTCACAAAAGTGCTGCCTGCAAAAAGTGTGAGGCTTTCTCTTCAGCTGTCTCTAGCCAAGTAAGATGAAGCTAATGCCTGGTATCACTCTATGCCTGCAACAGCGCAGTAATTTCTTTAACCCGGAGAAAGTGGGAGATGGCAAAGGCCCTGGCTGTGAGTCAGTGTCACCGCTCACATCTTGTTTTGATTGCTCTGAGGAGACTAAAAGGCACCTGAACTACAGAGGATGATCCTTCCCATCCTGCATTGCCCCCTCAGACAGATATGTAGCCTCTACATTTCCGAGTTGCTCTCCATTCCCCCTGCCTTTCAGTTCAGCAGCCGCAGGAAGCTGGAAAATGGTCAGTACTGACACCAGAGAATTGTACTGGTCTGAAAATACTTGATCCAACCTGGTGCAGTCTTCATGGGTGAGAGTATCTCCCAAATGGTGCAGCTCACAGCTACAGATTGGTATGGGATGGGCAGTACAGAACTACCAACCATTTACCCATTGGGCCTCCACTTCTCTCTGCCTGAGCTGCCTAGGAGAGTATCTGAAAATCTGTCCCACGGTCTTTGGGTTATTAAATGCACCCTGGTGCATATTTGAGACAGTTTTGTCAAAATAAAATCGATTTCCTGCATATAAGAATGCACTCTCATATTCTATTTTTGCCTAAATTATGAAAAAGAATTTGAGTATACGTGACTATTGAAGACTTCACCAGGAGAAGGTAATGGTTTCCACCCAATTAAGAAGAGAGGAAGTGAGAATATCGTGTCTCTTTATAGTCATAATAACAATAATAGATTTCAGACATCTGACATGATTCTGAACTGAAGGCCAGTTAATTGCAGAGAGACTTTCCCTTCCCATTAATCCAAGTCAGCTCAGAACCAAGAGAAGAAATGCGCTGGAGCTAAACCTGGTCTACCTATATGCCCATATGGCCTCAGGCACAGGCAGTCCTGGTTTGGGGACCCACCATCGCTGTGCTGTCTTAAAGCAGTGCGTATGCGGCAGCTTAAGTGGCAAAGTTTCTGATTTGGCTTCACTGATCCTTTAATTGCCTGAATTTACAATCCCGATTTATTTTACTATGTGAAACTGCATTTCACAGTTGCTGCTGATGGGTGAGAGGCTATTTCTGTGGAAGTTGGGAGCAAAATTCCCACTGACTTCAGCAGCTCCCAGGTTTTCATCCTGTGCTTAAAACATCCTTTGAGATATTTGTTTCTGTGACAGTGCTTGTCTTCTAAAAAACTCTTGTTAGCATAATACTCACAGTAGGTCCCTGATGCAACATTTCTATCAAGGGCCATTTATTGTGCCATTTATAGTTAAATTATGAGGAAGGAAGCAGTAATCACTCTGCATTTAGAAAACTTCCATAGAACTGGACCATTTGTCCATTTGTTGCCGAGTGAAACCTGCGATGTACCGAACAGCACTTGCTATTATTTCCGAGCCTTGGTAGGCGTAATACAAAGCAGATACTGCACTTGGTGAATTGAAAGCAGACACCGTACTTAGTGAATTCTAGCTCCAGAAGAGCAGCTTCAGTCAGCTTCACCCTAAAGGCTTAAGCTGGTCCAGTGAAGAACAAATTCAGACACCCCTCAGGTGTGAACAAATGAACGTCAGCAGAGGTCTGGGGGGGTTAACATGACAAGGAAATTAATCTCTTGTGCTCTGTATCCAGGCTGGGGTAGGGTCAGGAAAAGAGATGAGATGAGCAATGCCTGAAGAGGGGCTGTTGGCTAAAGAAGAGTTGGACAGACAAGACATTGAGCACGCGTGATGCTCTCATGAAGCAAAGAGTGACTGGATGGAAGCTAATGAACCGGAGAGATATGATCATTGGCGAATTTGAACTTGAACGTTTTTCTACTACAGCTGCTCAGTCTGAAGACTCGGTAGATAACGTATTAAAATGCTACTGTAAATGACCCAAATTGTTCTCCTCCTCTTCCTCCTCCTAAGGTTGAGATATTTCTTCCTTCTGTTCTTCCAGAGAGCTCTTAACTCTTTCCTGACATAGGTTACTTGAGGCTTTCAGATGGCAGCATCCTCATTCAGATGAGCTGGTTTCTATGTGTCCAGATTTCCTGGACCCTGCAGCTAATTTTAAGTTGCCAACCCTATCAATGGCCACAGAAGAGAGGATGCTTCACTCTGCCCCTCCCAGCAGTAACGCACCTGTACACTGGAGTCCTGGACCAGGCAGAGCTGTTCCTGTATCTTCTGGAGCTCCTCCTGCTGCCACCGGATGTTGGCCTGCAGGATTCGAGTCCGCTGCTCTAGCTGGTCCTTGATGGTCTGGAACATGCTGAACTGTGCTGAGAACTGAGAAAAAAGAAGGAATAATCAGTCATTATAATACAAACAGCCCTCAATTGTTCTTGCAGGAGTTACTGGTTTCTTGATTGTAAAGCACAGCCAAAGGAATAAAAGCCATGCCTGTAATATATTAACATCTAGGCAGAGATAAAACTTGTCCATTTTCAATTTTACGCACATATATTAAATTGCCTCAGTTAGAGTGATCTGCTTACAACTGACCCTGTTCTGTTAGGGAATTATCAGAAGGGCTGTTTTTGAAAGTATGCTACTTGAAAATATCAAGAGTCTCTTAATTGGATGGCAAACGAGTGCATTATTTTTATTAGCCTGTAGTTTGGAGCCCTTAGTGGAGTATAACTGTATATTCTGGATGTGTTTTACTAACACTTTCCTTTTTCCACACAGAAAGAGCAGTGCTGCAGTGGCTTTTTCTGCTGCTACCTTTACTATAGCATGACACAACTGCTGACCACAGTGACCATTTTCTAGATTTCTACAGCTGAGTAGTAGTCAAGCTACCAGGATTACTCATTAAGTTATTTTTATACACGATGTGAAATGAATAGCTCAGCTCAGTGGGAGATAGGCTATTCTAAATGAGAATATTAAATGGAGATCACTGATCAGGGTCAAGAAGCAAGTGTAACCTTCACTAGCAGCAATACCTGGCACAAAGTGGAGTCAATTCAAGAAGTGTAGAGGGGACAGCAATATATTCCTGTTTTTATTTGGTGTTCTTGGGTATGACACAAAGTCCACCAGAGTTAATTATTACTTTAATAGGCTTTGGAAAAGTTGCTTCACGTGAGCTCTTAATCCAACAGCAAAAAAACAGTCTTCAGAAAAAAAAGCCCTCAACACTTAAAATCTGTAAGCTTTTCTGTTATCGAGGCATCCAAAACCTCTCTAAAAATATATGGTGCTGTGAGTGTCCAGGCAAAAGAAAAATAATAACTTTGCCATGACTTGAAAACGGTGCCCTGTTCCTGTGGCTGTTCCAGTGGCTCTGTGCTAACGGGTGAACTGATGCATGCTACTGGAGCCTTCCTGCTCCATGGAGGTGCACTTGATTACACCATTTCTGGCTTTTTAATAGGGAAACAGAAATGGTAACAGAAAGGGAATTAAGGAGAGCTCTGGTGCTAGCAACACTGTACAAGTAAATTAAATTTCTGGCTGCTTAGAGAAATCTAAACGTGCCAGGTCAGATTTGTATTGGCTAACTGCTTTGCCTTAAACCAGCTAAGTACGTGAAATACCTTCGCATTCCCTCCAGCAGAGCTGAAATCTCCGTGTAAGTGGCCTTTAGGTGAGGAAGGAGGAGAACTTCAGAGGGTTTATTTCTATTTACCAGGTGGAAGGTGGCTTTCCTCCCACCCTGCACAATCCATGAGGCCACTGGTCAAAGCGGGGAGTTTCATGGCCAACTCTGCTTAGGCAGGAGGGCTGCTAAGGTGGCCCGTGCAGTCACTGCTGGCAGAAGCCCTCAGAGCTCACTTTGGTGGCAAAGGCATCTGCTAGAGGTCATAGCCTGCACTGTCTGCCCAAGGAGATAATGTGAACACTTGTCCTCCAGCACCATGATTCACGAAGCTTTTGCCTTCAGACAGCAGAGCTGTCATCAGCCACCAGGTCCTCCCCCAGAGCAAAAAAAAATGGTGTCAAAGCTCCCCAAGGGAAGTCTGTGTTACTTCTACTTGGCGTTCAAGTGGAGAAGTCAGAGCAGGGTCTCTCTGTTTCTGGTATAAAGTATTAACCCAAGGAATGGATAAGTGGAAACCTCTGATGTTTGGAACAAGGACAAATGACTCAATGGGGTGTCTGATGCTGCTTGTGGTAGCCCAACTCTGTGTTCCTGAAGAGTCCCAGGTACCCTGATTTTAGGAGCGTCATGGCACGACGGTTGTGCTGAGTGAGGTGCAGCTCAGTCCTGCTTTAACTTCTGTCTATAAAGGATTCTTTTTAAAAAGCCAAGTCTTGCACCCCAGTTCTGCTTGTGAGCTCTGTTAGTCAAGACTACTTAAGTCTATAAAAGGGTCCTTATCAGAAAGGAATTAAAAACAATTTTAGCAAAAAGCTTCATTTTAACTGCCTGGCTTGCTGACAGCAGACGTTTCATTAACGTGCAAGCTCCTGGAAGACACTTTGGGAAAAGAACCTGATTTTCTTCAATTAAAAAATCTAAGGATTTTTTTAACAGATAATTTTATAATCATTTTGTACTTCAATAAGAAACAAAATCCATTTCCAGCTCTTGGTTCTGAATTTGCTTTGCAAAGTTGCATGCAAAAATAGATCGCTGTTGATTTTAAATTATTACTCCTTTTTCTTTTTTCCCAGCACCTTCTTATATTTAATGTATTCATCTAGTAGTGTCTTTTTCTATTTCTATGTGCTTTTTGTATTAATACACTTAACAACAATTAGCTGCTCTACTAGAGTGAGAGCCGTTACGGAAGAAGACAAGAAACCTTCTCTTTTGCTTTTTTCCCTTTCCCACTCTATCCCCCAAATTTGTTGATCACTCTGTGACCCCTGTGGTTACAGAGCGTCTATTGTTGTTGTACAATGAGAGACTAACAGCAACTAACGTGCACCAGAGAGTATTTATCTCAACATCATAGAATCATGGAATCGTAGAATGCCCTGCGTTGGAAGGGACCTCTAAAGGCCATCCAGTCCAACCCCCCTGCAGTGAGCAGGGACATCCTCAATTACAGCAGGTTGCTCAGAGCCCCTGGCTGCCCATGTCCAGCTTCTTGTTCACCAGCACCCCCAAGTCCTTTCCCACAGGGCTGCTCTCTATCACATCATCCCCAGCCTGGATTGATAGTGGGGATTGTTCTGGCCCAGGTGCAGGACCCTGCACTTGCTCTTGTTGAACCTCATGA